>CM034354.1:23487693-23591314 GCA_019925275.1 Mytilus edulis
ACTTTTTAAATCT
Organism: Mytilus edulis; assembly: GCA_019925275.1. Lineage (NCBI taxonomy): Eukaryota > Metazoa > Mollusca > Bivalvia > Mytilida > Mytilidae > Mytilus > Mytilus edulis. The sequence goes on from CM034354.1 coordinate 23,487,707, forward strand.
TTCTTTAAGAGTTTCATGTTTGAAGTCACCCCATATAATAATACAATTTCGAACGAAGAGGGACGAAATTTGGGTTTTCCCATAGGAATGCCGACACTCTGTTGAAAAACACCTCCTCTGAACGTTACAAATATTTTTGTCAAAAAAGAAATAAAAGCATCTTGATAATGTCATTTTTCAGAGATTTTTTTTGTTTAAATTCAGAGTTATCCTTTACCCTTGTCCCTCCCAAAGAAAAAGATACTTGTATCTCCCTTTGGGCCCATTTTTTTTAATAAAAACTAAGCAATCCCCAACTCTTTCAATTTGTCTTTTATTTTTGGAATGGGGAAATTACTTGTGTAAAGTGTTTTAGAAGTCAAATGTTTTTATTCTATTGTAAGATGAAAGAGATTTAGATTGTATGTACTCTTAACGTCTTTGGAATTTTTAAGTATCCACATTGATTCCGCCCCCTCTAAAATTAAGCAGTTTCACAATAACTTTAAAGCCCGTTCTGATTGTGAAAAAAAAGATTTTTTTAAAAATTTTAAAAAAGAGGTTTCAAAATTTCCCAAAGGGGAATAGAACAGACCTATGATTATCCAGGATTTCCTCTTTTTAAAAAAGTGTCTTTGGGGTATATACATGTATTATTTTCCCAAGTGTCAATACCTTTTTGGGTTTTATTCAGCAGTTAATTGGTAATGAGTTTTACACACAAAAACGATTTTGGGTTTGGGGCTTTATCTGCGAGGACAACAACATATTTGTCATGGAGGTGGGGATAAGCGGTTTGCAACTTTTGGGGTCTATTAAGATAGGACGTAGCATAGGCATATATAGACCCTTTCAGTTTTCTTATTTGTTTTCAACGCCCTCACCGCCTTAATCGATTAGGAAAGAGTGTCACGTTTCCTTTTCGTGTTTAAAGCCCATTGCCTGAATAATTTTTCGACTAAAATTCATCTAAAATTTAAAAAATTGTTTTTCCAATTGATGGATTAAGGTCACTATATTTCGAACGTGTTTTTCTACAATGTTGAGGGGCAGCGGTTTAAAAACGTGGCCAGCCGGGTTATATGTGAATTTGGGGAACTAGCACAAGTGCAATCGGGAGTTTGAGACTTGAAGTCGTCAATATTGATATCATGCAAAACGTGTTTGTAATTATAAATGTTAGTTGCAATAGGTTTGGTATAGTTATAAATAAAGGCAACAGTAGTATACCGCTGTTCAAACTCATAAATCCATGGACAAAAAACAAAATCGGGGTAACAAACTAAAACTGAGGGAAACGCATAAATATAAGAGGAGAACAACGACACAACACTACAATGTAACTAACACACACAGAAACGGACCAAGCATCAGACAAAATCCCACGAGAATAACAAATATAACATCAAAACCAAATACATGAATTTGGGATAGACAAGTACCGTGACACGTCTTATAAGATATGATATGTATAAGCAGAATCTGCTTACCCTTCCAGAGGACGTTAGATCATCCCCAGTTATTTGGAGCGGTTTGTATTGCTCTGACTGTTCTCAGTTTTCCATGTTGTGTTTTGTACTATTTTTCTGTGTTGGATTTTTATTCTTTTTCAGCCGTGGATGATGGTATTGCCATTTTATAAGTCACTTATGAGATTAAATTTCCCTCTGGTATTTTTAAATTTTTTAAAAACTAAGGCTTTTCTACCTCAGGATGATAACCTTAGATGTATTTGGCAAAACTTTTAGCAATTTTCGGTCTTCAATGCTTTTCAACTTTGTACTTCGTTTTGCCTTTTAAACATTTTTGATTCAACCATCACTGATGAGTTTTTTCTAGATAAAACGAGCGTCTGTCATAGATATTAAATTTTAATCCTGGTATCTATGATGAGTCTATTTTCACCTCTCTTTTAAATGTTAACTGTCAATATGAAAATCACTAAGTGAACAACTTCGTGTATTCAGCTTCAGGGGGTATGTATTTTCCTAAAGGAAAATTTGATCCCCAATTTGAAAAAAATGATGTGGTGAATCAGATGAATAAAAAAAGTTTTGAATCCAGATTTTCCCCATAACTATTTTTTGTTATTCAAAGCTATCAATCCATTCCCCCCAACCCAATTTAATACTATAAGGTATTGGGGGAATCTGGATTTCAGAATAACTGATTTGCTATCTACTTGACCACAATATTTTTTTTTCATCAAATTTGGGATCAGAATGTTTTTTAAAGACAAAACTCTTTTAAGTTAAATGGTTATTTCCTAACCATCTCAATACATATCTATAACATGTCTTGGGATTTTTATATGCAGAATAATTATTCAAATACGCAAAAAAAAGAGTACTTTTTTAATAAGTCTTTTAAAGCATATTTTAAAAACATCAAAATGAATATACTAAGGGCTGGTAAAGTTGCTGGGCAATATAAATTTAATAAATTGCTAATAAGAAGCTGGAAATGCTACAATTGTAACTATCCTTATTATTCAAGCTGAAAAGCATTGTAACTGCTTAAAGCCATGCACCTTATCCCTTCAAAACAGCAAGGCACATAATAATTTATGGTTACAAGAGCGCAATAATTCGTAATGCATTTTCCATAGGGTACCACTGGTGTTCCGTATTTTTTTTCTCGAAGACTACACAAACTAGGGAAAAACGGGTAGCAGTTCCTATTACTAGAAATGCCAGTGTTGCATTACAACCAAAAAAAAATAATGGGTCATGTGGCAGAAATTGACTTAAATTGCAGTTGAAAAAGATCGTCAATTTTTTTCGCTTCATGAAAAAGGCATATTTTTAATGGCTCCAACGTGCAGAAGTGGAAGATATTTTCTATACTTTGTAAAATGTGGATATGATTTTCTGCAATTTTTAAACCTAATTGGATGAGCTTTCGATTAAAGGTAATTCCAATCCTGCATCATCCAATCAGAAGCCGTATAGGATTCTATTCTGATTACCATCTTGTGGTAAAAAACTTGCCGGTAAAATGTAAACAAATAATTGCACTCTTGTAACCTATAATACCATAAAAAATAACAATAAATAAATAACAAGTATGCACAAAACATCAAACATAACAGGATATTACATAATAAATTTGATCTGATTAAGGCTGAAAATAATTCATTCTAAATAACTAATATTCTTCTTAAAATTTAAATGATTTTTTTTTATTAAGGTGGTACCTAACACTACAGGGAGATAACTCTGTAAAATCCGCTAAGCGTTTTAATTACGTTCGTTGTGTTGTAAAGGGAATATTAAGCTTCTCAATGATCAAAATTGGTGTTTGTCAAACTGCTATATAACCAGCGTAATTTTTCTGATAAAATGGTTGGTTCAAAATATTTGAAATTTTTATATTTTTGTTAAAGGGTCAAAGTAAATACTTTGTCAAAATTTTATGAAAATTAAACGACCCAAATTAATTTTAGTGAAAGTGTTGGGTACCACCTTAAGTGTCAATAAAAAGTAGAATTTTATAGCAGATAAAAAAGTTTTAGAAATATGATTTTTTTTTTATTCAAGCATTCATAAGTAATAATTAAAGCCTTTTTAAATATATTGAATAATACTACAGCGAGATAACTGTGAAAATCAGTTGAATGTTTTAAACCCATTCTATTTTTAAAAGTAATTATTAAGCTTCTCAATGATCAAAATTACTCTATCCATTTTAAATATCTTTGAAATAAATGTTACCAAACTTTGTATGTTGCAACCCTCTGATCTTTTTAAATATGTGTACTCAGTAATGTAACTTTAAAAGGAATAAAATTAAATTTAGCATGTAATACTTCAACAATGAAAGCATAATCAAATTAAAAATATGGATGACAAATGAATAAACTTGACCCTATTACATGTATGACACATATTGACTCTCTCTGGATTTGCATTGCTAGTGGTGAATGCATAGGAGGAGATAACTCTTTTCTCTGTTTTTTTTTTATTTGTATTTAAAGATAATCAATACAGAATTTGAACATTGATAAACTGTTATTGTACATTTAAGGTGGTACCTAATACTACAGGGAGATAACACTGTAAAGTCCGCTTAACGTTTTAATTACTTTGTGTTGTTAAGGGAATATTAAGCGTCTCAATGATCAAAATTGGTGTTTGTCAAACTGCTCTATAACCAGTGTAATTTTCTGACAAAACGGTTGGTTCAAAATTTTTGAAATTTTTATCTTTTTGTTAAAGGGTCAAAGTAAATACTTTGTCAAAATTTTATGAAAATTAAGCGAGCCAAATTAATTTTAGTGAAAGTGTTGGGTACCACCTTAACATATTTCTGTTGACAAAAAAAATTTAAATGAAAATTTATTAAAGCTGTCAATTTTTAATGGTTGAGAAAGAAGGAGTACCCAGAGGGAACCACTTTCCTTGTAAATCTCTTACAGTTGATGGGTTTTCCTCAGTTTAAATTTGTAACACAGATTTGATTTCTCTCAATCGATTAATGACTTTTGAACAGTGGTATACTACTAATGCCTTTATGTGGCAGGAACACTGACAATATTCTAGTCAATCAAGATTGGTGACAAACATACTTGGCATATGCCAAGCTCCAACTCATAATCTCATGACGAATAGGCTAGTGATTCCGTAGTTGAAATTCTTAGACCATTCTGCCACCCACATCCCCAATCTCCACCCTTTACGTTCATTAACAGTTGAAGTTGTAGGTAAAAAAAGTTTTGAGACAATTTTTGATAATTTTAACTAGTTTCGACATAAAATGATATGACAATAAAACAAATAATGATAAAACATGCACAGCACATATATAAATATGTTGTGTAAACAAAATGGCTACCATAAAAAATACTGTAAGTAAATGAATGCATGTGTGCATTCATCTATGATAGTGTTGAACAATGAACAAAAAATGTGAGACCAGTTATTTAGATGTCAGAAAATGCTGCTTTCAAATAATACTATGACAATATTTCTTATATTTTTACAAAACATCTGACTAAGTCACTTTGCAGTAACAAATAAAAAAAATCACAAAAAATTATGAATTAACCATAAACCCACACAGTGAGTTGACAAATTGTGTTATAAAAAATACTTACAATATTAATGTCACATTATAACAATATGATTCATCTTAATAGTGATACTAGGGGAATTAACTCTGAAAAATATTCCCTTGATCGATGTACATGGAAGAGTATTTTTGCAGTTTAATATAATATATTTTACTAGTCGAAATCTTGCATTATGAGTGTTATTTTCTTCCTTATGACATGGTTAAGCTGTCAAAAATAAAGTATAGCTTTACATTGATATAAATATACAATGTATTTTCTTTGTATAAAAACAGGATAAAAAAAAAACCAAGACAGACCCAACTTTTCTCATGTTTTGCAGCAATAGAAAGGAGTAGGTCCAGTCCGGTAAGGGCCGATTTTGGCCTCAAATTTCAGGTTCATCTAACAAAAGTTTTTGGACACTTTTTAAACACGTAAGTGTCTATTTCAATTGATTCGATTAGTTAATGTGAAAGATTTTAACTGGTTTAGTCATTAAAAACGCTCTGATTCAAGCTTAAATATGAAAAATCTATCAAATATGCCAAAAAAGTCACTTTTCAGATGGTTTTTGTCCAAAATGAAAGTGCCGCATCCGTGTTCATCCTCAACCTTTATATATGTTTTGTATTATAATCAAATACAACTTACATTTCAATATTATGAACGAACACGAATGCGGCCACTTTCATTTTAGATAGAAACCATCTAAAAATTAACCAAAATGCTAAAGTTTTGAAGATTTCAGTAATTTAGCATGACTTTGTGATGCTAGTACGCGATATTTGTGCATTGTATTGTCAAAAATAGTTCATATTAATGTAGCAGAAGCATTTTACTTTCCAAACATAGCTTAAAGATTACATTTTCAATTTTGTAAAACTCCTATATTTTGGGGCCAAAAAGGGGTCTTACTGAACCTACTCCTTTATTCTATATTTCCAACAATGCATATATTGTTTTTTTCCTGCAATTCAAACACACTTAAATGTTTAGTTGTTTAAAGTCAAATAATTTCCCTCTAATTTTTCATAGACATCACGGGCAATGGTTTGAACACATGAGCCTGAAGAGGACCACCAAATTGATTGTAAAAAATTCCCATTGTCATTCTCTTAACATAGGAGCAGGATATAACACATGAGACTTTACTTGTACAGGTACAAATAAAGTAAAAATTAAGTGTTCACTTGTTATTTGTAAAACACTTGGCTGATTGTAGGATGAATATACAATATTAGCTGGTCAATGTCAGAAAAATATCAACTTTTTTGTATGAGGCTGAGAAACTGGGGAAAGGCGAGGTTCTACCGAGCCATTCCCCAGTTTTGCGCCGAGTACAAAAAGTTGATATTTTTCTGACATTGACATAATATTGTTTTTATACTGCAACTTAAATAAATTAATTCATATCTATTCAAATTGTAACACACATTTCAAACTTATTTTCATCCCTTAATGAACCCCTGACTGTGGAAAAAGTGTTCCATGATGAAATTGACATTGCACAAAATATAGCTTTGTTTCTATACTTAGGAAATAAAGACAACTAGTTGCAGTATAAATACATTTATGCTGTTATAATAACACCTAAAATATTAACAATTGATTTACACAAATGCTAAGAATAAAAGAAGCGCTTGTCAATATGACAGAATCTTAGACACAAATATAATTTGGTTTACACAAACTCCTGAACAAATGAAAATATGCTATTGAGTATCCTCCAAAATAGTTCTTTCTTCAACTCTATCCATGTTTGAATGTTCACCATTTTCTAGGTTTGATTGTCCCAAATTTTCCATGCTTGCTCTTTTCTTTAAGGACTGTTTCCTTTTTGGTTTTGAGACCTGGAAAAAAGTTTTCATCATTTTTTGGACTGACTGTACATACAAGTTGCTTTAAATGAGATATCACAAAAGTTTTAATATTTTTTTGGACTGACTGTACATACAAGTTGCTTTAAATGAGATATCACAAAAGTTTTAATATTTTTTTGGACTGACTGTACATACAAGTTGCTTTAAATGAGATATCACAAAAGTTTTAATATTTTTTTGGACTGACTGTACATACAAGTTGCTTTAAATGAGATATCACAAAAGTTTTAATATTTTTTTGGACTGACTGTACATACAAGTTGCTTTAAATGAGATATCACTGAATTTAAAATTATGATATAGCTGACTCTACTCACAGTAAGTCTAATATAAGATACAACATGTCAGAACTGAGTTTAAAATTATTTTTGGACTGACTGCACTCAAAGCTTGTTTTTTATAAGATACAATATGTCACAACTGAGTTTTTAATCATTTTGCGGACTAAATGTACTCACAGCTTGTCTTATATGAGATACAACATTTTCGCAATGAGTTTTAAATCAATTGGAGGATGGAGTGTACTCAAAGCTATCTTATAGAAGACAATAAATTTCACAATTAAGCTTTTAATTAGTTTGTGGACTGAATAAACATACTAACAGTCAGTTGTATATAAGATACAAAATGTCACAAATGACTTTTAAATCAAATTGTGGATGAAGTGTACTCACAGTTTGTATTATATAAGATACAACATTTCACAACTGGGTTTTTAATCTTCATGTGGATGAGCTGTACTCACAGCTTATATTATAGAAGATAATAAATGTCAAAACAGAGTTTAAAACATTTTGTGGACTAACAGTACTGACAATATGTTTTATATAAGAAACACCATGTCACAGCTGAGTTTGAAAGCAATTTGTGTACTGACAATACTTACAGCATTTTTTATATATGATACAATATGTCATAACCATGATAACTGAGTTTTAAAACAATTTATTGAAAGATTGTACTTACAGATCGCCTATATATTCTCAGTGCCTCTTCTCTTTCATTTGGTTCTATTTTCTTGTCATCTAAAATCTCTAACCTGGGCAACTGGCTTATAACATAATACCTAAAAAAAAGAAAATGTAACTGTAAATTAAGAAATGATAGTGTGCATTTACTGTTGCTCTTTTGTCATTTTTGTTATTATATATGTAAGAAAATAAATAGGAGCAACCATTTAACTTCAAGGGGGAGGGTTCATTTTCTGAGACAGGTCATCTGCTTGACCAGAATATTTTTTCACCAAATTGGGCATCAGATTATTTTTTTAAGAAAAGAAAACATAACACCTCCCCCTCCCCCACTTAATAAATGGTTGCTACTATACATTTTTTTCTTTCGTATACTAATTAAAATCAAACTGAAACTACTACCAGCACAAATAGATACTGCATCTAGTGTTTTTAGATTTAAAGAAGGCACACTCCACTTTATGTTATATGTTTCTGCTTTTTGTAGCTGCAATAAAGTAAAATTAATCATTAGTTTAAATTCTTGGTACTTTATTTTATATATTTCTGCTCTAATAATATATACACAGGGGTGGATCCAGCCATTTTAAAAATGGGGTTTCCAATCACATGTCCCCATTCAAATGCATTGATTGTCCAAAAAAAGGGGGGTTCTAACCCCAGGAACCCCCTGGATCCGCCAATGATACAAAGCCCATAAAAATTTCAAGATACATTGAAAGATTACTAAAACAAAAAACAGGAGAAGTATTTGCTATCAACAAAACATAGGTGATCAGTTAACTGTAAAAAGATTTATCCTGATAAGTCTTTTTTAAAAGAATCACATAGCAGTTGTCATCCATTTGAAAAGGGTAATAAGATGTAAGGCCAAGGGGATTCTGCAGGTTCTATTGTCAAATGGTACAAACAGCAGATGTAATTGCTACAATTCTATAGCTTTTTTTGTAAAACAGGAATAATCTTGTGCGTAGACATATACCTTCAGATGATCCTTGTCCCTATAGGCTGTATCAAGTCTGACTGTAACCTTTAGAAGTTTTAAGTTATTTTTTTTTTAAATTTGATTTATTTGTATGTTTCAGAGTAAAGTGTGGCTGAACTGAACATTATTGTTTAGGCGCTGAAGCCCAACTCAAAGTGTAGAATTTTATTGCTGCATTTTAGAGACCCATTGACAGCCTTGTGCTTGTTTCTGCTTTTTCACCAGGTTGTTGTCTCTATCACAAATTCCCTGTCTCAATTCTCTATTCAATTTTATAAGGACTATAATATTTTTCTGTATATGAAATAAAACATCTAAAATTTGATGCACACTGAATAACCTGTGTAGCAAGTTATATAAAAGTGTGCTGATATTTCAAATTTTGAATAGACAGAAAATAAAATAATGAAAATTTAATTCAAAATTCCATTTTAAAGGAGTAAATGATGAAACCAATGTTGATGATGTCATTGTCACATAACAAAATTATGTCTATGAGCTGATAGACAAAAATATGTCCACCAATTAGAAGACATGTAACATCCAAACATTAAATAATATAATGGGAGATAACTCTATAGTTTTCTTACATATAATCTATAAATTATTCCACCATTAAAATAACTTGGTGCTGCCTCATTATTCATCATAGATAAAAACTTCAGTAATGGAAGATAACTTTATACTTTTTCTTACCTATAATCTATAAATTGTTGATATGTTCCACCATTAAAATAGCTAGGTGCTGCCTCATTATTCATCATAGATAAAATCTTTATTTTAGGACAGTTTTTACTAAGGGTTGATATGAATGTACCTGTAAAATAAAATTAATATAATGAGGGTAGTGATGGGGTATCCAACATGATGAAAGACATAAAATGTTTGTTAAAACAATGTTACTATTTAATTTTTAACTCCATTTGAAGCTAAAAGTAGCAACAACATCAAATTGTTGAATGATGATTTAAAATTTAGGACCTTGCTTGACACTGACAGTAGATGATTAGTAAACTGGTCTTGTCCATAAAGTTCAATATTCTTAAGCTTCCCAATTCAGAGGGATTTCCTGTAAATAAAGAAAAAATGTTTTCCCTTCTTAAATATTTCAGATTTCATGACAATCCTTTTACAGCATTTATAGGGTACACATGAGTTTTGTTCGCTATTGAAATCTGTGCAGAGAACTAAAAGTCAAAATTGACCTCAGACAATTTTGTCTAAATATTCTTCACGTCTTTTTTTTTTACTGTAAGTAAGCAGTATACCTGTGGATTCATTTAAGTTTGTGAAACCAATAGTTATCAAAGGTACCAGGATTATAATTTAGTACGCCAGACAAGCGTTTCGTCTACATAAGACTCATCAGTGACTCTCGTATCAAAATATTTATAAAGCCAAACAAGTACTAAGTTAAAGAGCATTGAGGATCCAAAATTCCAAAAAGTTGTACCAAATATGGGATAAGAAAAAAGTTTTGAATTCCATATTTTTTCATGGATTGAGGAAACTTTCATAGACCTCGGTTAAGGGAAATAACTCTTAAAATCATCAGTACGTTTGTGTCAACCATTTTCAAAAATATATTCTAGCTTCTAGGTTACATAGATTATTTTCAATCTGTTTCAGGTGAATGCTTAAAAAACATTGATGAACTTGACTTTTACAAGCGCTTAACTGATTTAAAGAGTTATCTCCCTGAACCAAGGTCTACCTCCTTAAATTGCATGGTTATTCTATGATCTGCATACAGCTCTTTAGAAACTTTGTTATTCCTTGAAAATTTAAATGTGTGGTTTTCATGTACCTACATAATCTATGTAAACAAGTATCTCACAAATAATAACATCCACAAAACCAAAGTAACAGGAACAACTTTTTTGTGATTTTAAATATAAACTTACCTAGATTAGATATTCTGTTATGGTTGACCCACAATGTATGAAGGCAAGACATCTTGGGTAATTTGACCTGTGAATTGATTCCATTATGATCTAAAATAAGTGTTGTCAAGTTTGGAAAATCTATCAGGAAGCGTAAATCTGTACTAAAGGTAAAGGAGCATTATACAACTTGTTATAAAAGACATTTAATTTCCTAGTCCTAAGTAAATTAATTATGAAGGAGATAAACAGGTCATGTTGACCTGTAAATTATATAGTGGGGTGTGGTGGGTGGGGGTGTAGGAGGGGTCCTAAAGACATAAAATCCTAAGGTCCCGAATTTAAATAAACTTAAATCCCGAAATCCAGAGCTTATCAAAAACACCAGATCCTGGAGTCTTGATAAAGGTCCTTTCCCCCCCCCTCTATAGTGGCCAACCAATTCAATCCATCATTGCATATACAATGTAGGTATATTGTCCAGATTAAAATTTTAACAAAAACTGTTTGCTTGTAGTAGTCAAAATTTAAAGTATCTTCATTAACATGGAAAAACTGGATGAATACTGATATGACTTTATAAAAGTCAGATTTTGGCTAAAAAATGGGGGTTAACTCAAGACATATTCTTATTTTAATATGTCAGAAAATTCTGATTTATTTATGTCTGTCTGTCCCGCTTCAGGTAGTTTTTAGCTCACCTGGCCCGAAGGGCCAAGTGAGCTTTTCCCATCACTTTGCGTCCGGCGTCCGTCGTCCTGCGTCCGTCGTCGTCCGTCGTCGTCCTGCGTCCGTCGTCGTTAACTTTTACAAAAATCTTCTCCTCTGAAACTACTAAGCCAAATTTAATCAAACTTGGCCACAATCATCATTGGGGTATCTAGTTTAAAAAATGTGTCCGGTGACCCCGCCAACCAACCAAGATGGCCGCCATGGCTAAAAATAGAACATAGGGGTAAAATGCAGTTTTTGGCTTATAACTCAAAAACCAAAGCATTTAGAGCAAATCTGACATGGGGTAAAATTGTTTATCAGGTCAAGATCTATCTGCCCAGAAATTTTCAGATGAATCGGACAACCCGTTGATGGGTTGCTGCCCCTGAATTGGTAATTTTATGGAAATTTTGCTGTTTTTGGTTATTATCTTGAATATTATTATAGATAGAGATAAACTGTAAACAGCAATAATGTTCAGCAAAGTAAGATTTACAAATAAGTCAACATGACCGAAATGGTCAGTTGACCCCTTAAGGAGTTATTGCCCTTTATAGTCAATTTTTAACCATTTTTCGTAAATCTTAGTAATCTTTTACAAAAATCTTCTCCTCTGAAACTACTGGGCTAAATTAATCCAAACTTGGCCACAATCATCTTTGGGGTATGTAGTTCAAAAAATGTGTCCGGTGACCCGGCCATCCAACCAAGATGGCTGCCACGGCTAAATATAGGACATAGGGGTAAAATGCAGTTTTTGGCTTATAACTCAAAAATCAAAGCATTTAGAGCAAATCTGACATGGGGTAAAATTGTTTATCAGGTCAAGATCTATCTGCCCAGAAATTTTCAGATGAATCGGACAACCCGTTGATGGGTTGCTGCCCCTGAATTGGTAATTTTATGGAAATTTTGCTGTTTTTGGTTATTATCTTGAATATTATTATAGATAGAGATAAACTGTAAACAGCAATAATGTTCAGCAAAGTTAGATTTACAAATAAGTCAACATGACCGAAATGGTCAGTTGACCCCTTAAGGAGTTATTGCCCTTTATAGTCAATTTTTAACCATTTTTCGTAAATCTTAGTGATCTTTTACAAAAATCTTCTCCTCTGAAACTACTGGGCTAAATTAATCCAAACTTGGCCACAATCATCTTTGGGGTATGTAATTTAAAAAATGTGTCCGGTGACCCGGCCATCCAACCAAGATGGCTGCCATGGCTAAATATAGGACATAGGGGTAAAATGCAGTTTTTGGCTTATAACTCAAAAATCAAAGCATTTAGAGCAAATCTGACGGAGTGAAATTGTTTATCATGTCAAGATCTATCTGCCCTGAAATTTTCAGATGGATCCGACAACCGGTTGTTGGGTTGCTGCCCCATAATTGGTAATTTTAAGAAAATTTTGACGTTTTTTGTTATTATCTTGAATATTATTATAGATAGAGATAAACTGTAAACAGCAATAATGTACAGCAAAGTAAGACCTAAAGATAAGTCAAACATGACAAAAATGGTCAGTTGACCCCCTAAGGAGTTATTGTCCTTTATAGTCAATTTTTAACAATTTTCATAAAATTTGTAAATTTTTACTAACATTTTCCACTGAAACTACTGGGCCAAGATCATTATAGATAGAGATAATTGTAAGGAGCAAGAATGTTCAGTAAAGTAAGATGTACAAACACATCACCATCACCTAAACACAATTTTGTCATGAATCCATCTGCTTCCTTTGTTTAATATTCACATATACCAAGGTGAGCGACACAGGCTCTTTAGAGCCTCTAGTTTTATGAAGTTGAAGTCCAATCAACTTGAAACTTAGTACACATGTTCACTGTGATATGATCTTTCTAATTCTAATGCCAAATTAGAGATTTATCCCACATTTTCACAGTCCACTGAACAGTCAGGGGACTTACTTAAATGAGTGATTTTCTAAATCACTGATTCAAGTAACATTATTTCCATAAAGGTTGAAAGTAAGAGTTGTCTTTCTTTAATAATCACCTATTTAAGTAGTACAAAATAATCACTAGAAGAAGTGATTTAATTTTACTGTAGCTTTAAATATAGAATAGTAATGATCCAGGGACTAATTATGTTTCTAAACTTATCAGAACCAACATCTGTGTTGTCCAGGATGACCAGGTCATTTCAGGTGATGACCTTGTACTGAATCTAGGATAATGACATAAAAATCACTTCTTTAAGTATCATACCTGAATTTCCGTTTCAAAAATCACTTCTTTAAGTATCATTATTTTAATAACTCCCACTAATTTCAACACTCCCGAACAGTGAAACTTTTATCGCGAACAGTAGAATTTTATTACATAATCTGAAAGATATGAAACCTTGAACTTTACAGGAAAAATACTCCCACTGCTGGGAAAAATCTGTTAAGCAAGTATCAGTTCATTATGTAAAGCCATTATTATAGCATTTTTTTTCAACTAAAATAGAATTTGCAGCTAAATGATAGCATCAAAGGCATAAACCTTGATACTTAAAAGAAGCAAAACATTCATTTTTTTCAATTTTACTAATGAAAAGATATTTTTTAAACCTATGTGTTTAAAATTTTGGAAAAACTACAAAATCACAATTTTTGACAAAACTTCGAATTTGCTACTCAAATAAGTGATTTAAAAATCACTTATTTCAGTAAGTCCCCTGACTGCTGAACAATGATTGTGTGGATGGGGCATCCTTGTACTATGGACAGATTCTTGTTTTTAAAGTTTACAGCAAATTAGTCAAAAGGATATGAGATCTTGTTATGTGTCAGATCAAGTTCTTCTATTTCAGATCCTTGTTTTATCAACTGTACTGGTATTTCTGTTAGACTCTGAAAAATTGGTAAATATTTTGGCATATAGACATGTTTTTAAAAGACAAATAAAAAAATCTGTTACATTCAAAAATTTATTGCAAAATCATGTAAATCTATGCAAATGTTTTCCATCTAAAAATAAAATTGATTTAACACAAAATTATGTCTTAAATTTTTTTTGATTTAAAGAATTTGGTCTTGATGAAAAACCTTTAAAAGGCTAACTTTTAAATGTATTCAAAATCTTTTCATACTTTAAAATGTTTAATGTGCTTTTTTGAGCTTGACATAAACACTTTTTTCATTTTTTCATTGTCCTTGAGATTCAAAAAGTCATTACCAAGATACTAAGATAAATGTTTGTATCTGGGTAAATTGTTTTAAAGCAGTTGTGCAAGAAAGTTGTGTTTCATTGTAAAAGAAAATAAAACATCAATCTGTATTTCATCTAAATACACCACTACTCATTTAAAATCAATTAAGTCAATATCGATAAAAACACAAAAAATGTGACAAGTGTGTTTTTTTGTTAAATTGTTTTGAGGTCAAGGACCACAGTTCATGCAGTTCTGACAAAGAGATTATACATGTATAATAGGAGGAACATGCCTGCTTAAACCTTTGCTTTTAAAAACATGTATACACCACATTCATATCAAGTAAATATGCAATGAAAAATCCTGACAAATTGATGAACAAATGTATAAGGGAATTACAAAGAAGCTTTTGTTGTCAACTTCTGCTTCATTTGGTCTCTGGTAGAGAGTGGTCACATTGGCAATCATAAAACATTTTATTCTAATATTAAGACTGCTATCCATTTAAAACATACTTGGTATGCTAAACTGGTTCTTTTTTCAGACATCTTCATTTTATTCAATCCATATGTTCATTCATCACAAAGATCAGAAACATTTTCAATTTTCATCTGAAATAAATTAGGGAAAATGATTGCAGAATATAAAACAGAGATTGCTATAATAATTATGAATTAAACATGATTTAGAGGGTATGGAATTAGCAGAGTCCCACAAGCCAATGGCCCCTAAAATTTGGTGTGGGCTACTTAAATTTCTGCTTTCCTTGTATAGGACTACATATGTGGCTACAAAATTTATGCTGTGGGATACCATGGCCAAAGTCTTACGTTCTATCCCTGATTTATATTTTCCAGAGTTCAGTTTTAAACGCAGGATAATGAGATGACTATTTAAACTCTTCAGCATTTTTTATGATATGACCAAAAAAGAAGATTACAGCTGGATATCAAAAACATGCTACATGTACAATAATATATTGTAATAATATGAAAAATTTTTTGGCATCTACATTGTAGTTGTCACCTAATACATGTAATAGTGTATGGATTTTTAAAAATTACAATCAATTAATAAGAATACTTGTACCAAAAATTAAACGATTATATGTATCTTATAAATAATAATATAATTATCTTATTTTTTAACTATTTGAGTGATAATTTGATTCTTTTTCTAGAAGTTTTCTAACATGACTAAGGTAAATTTTAAATTCATCTCTTTAAATTTGTTTAGAATGAACCATCAAAATAACTTGTTAAATATATTGCAGGCTTTGGCACAGAAGTCATTACTATACAAATATGCAAATATGCTATTTTTTCAGATATTTTTACCAGAGACGGAAAAAATTTACAAGTACAGCATTTGTTATTACTATAATTCAAACCTATTTGCAATTCTTCTAATTATCAAAGAATTGTACGTACTTAAGGTGTTAATTTTTGCAATGATATTTGAATTGAATTACTGTGTTAATCTATTAGGTAATTTCAATGATATTGCATGTCAAGTTGAGCTGTCTACCATTTTGAACAAATGTAATGTCACATGATTTACATTGTTTACATGTCGTACGTGCGTTTTAAACAACGGACAAACGAATAGTCCTTTAATCTCTCAAGTGACATTGATCAAATAAAGCATGGCTGTCGAAATCGAGCAAAGAGAGTAAGAGATTGTATTTGTTTGTGATTTCATCCATTCAATGTTGCATTTGACTGTTAATATAACGCATAGGGACTTGTTTATACCGAATTTTAACATCGTACCCTCTTTTGTTTCCATCTTATAGTCTTGTCAATGAACATCACGACTACAGCTTCAATTTTTAGATGCTTCCCTTTTATCATACATAATTATCCAGCTCATAATATGAGGCAGGCATTACCTGTGAATGGGGACGAAGTCTGTATTAATTTTTTTTCTATTCAAACATGTTGTTTAAAAAAACAAAAATACCGTAACGTTTCCGATATTGGTTCTGTTGTTAGGGATTTATTTGTGACGTTATTTAAGTTATGACGTCATATTCAATGTAAACAAAGAAACGCTGTTATCAGGTAACGTTTTTGTCATATCAAACAATTATTAAAAATGATTGGATGTTGAATTCCTTAAGGACATAATATCAGGGATGATTCCAGGTGTTTTCAAATGGGTCCCTTGAACATCAAATTGGGAATTTTTATTGTAATTGGGATTTTTTAAGCATAAAATTTAAGACGAAATAAGATTATTTTCCTGTTTAAAAATCAGAAAATGTATATTATTAAGTTTAACCTGTACAGTCATTGAGGTTCATGCAAGTTGTAACATTTTGAATAATTCTGGATGGGCTACTGTTATTACATGAATATCATTGAACATGATGCTCTAGTCTATCATCTTAGCTATAGTAATTAGGCCTATTACAAAAACATATATTTCAGCAAACATAAACCACTGAAAAAAATCATTCATCGGGTATTTTTTCAACAGCAGGTCAATTCTATAAATTTCCCTTGATTCAAATGGATTTCAAATTGAACTGGTCAATTGTCGAATTCAGAAAAGCAATTACAAAAGTTCAGATACTTAATTGATAAGATATTAAAAGCATTGAACTAGTGTTCTTTAAAATTATTTGAATCATCTTCAAAACTTTTAAAATAGTTCCATAATGATGACATCGTATTTCATGAATGGTCTATCATCAACATTATTTTCAAAAAACACTCAAACTTTTGTCTTTTGAGGAAATAATTTCTTTTACAAATCAAATTTTCATCATATTATATAACCGGCTCTGCTGGGAGATCTGCTTTTACGAGATCGGCGCCCATTAAACTTTATCCATCAATGTTATATCAATACTTGAATTTTCTCTCTGCGGAGGTCTGTTTTGACACCCATTTTTATCAACCTGCTGGGCGATCTGCTTTTACAAGATCGAATACTCCTAAAACAATTACATATTAATCAATTGAATTCGGTTGATAAAATTGTTTGCCACATTTTGACATAATTAAATCGTTGTTAATAAAATGCGATCGTAAACAGCATTCTTATACGGGATTTAAAACGTTTTGACAACAAACTATGAAAAATTATAGTTGCCTTAATCGGTGACAGAAACTTTTCCGGAAATATCGATTTTTATTTTATTTTCCTGAGTTGGGAATTCACTTTCATGTACATTTTTTGGGGGCCGCTGGCAGATTTAGGGGCCGCTAAGCGGCCCTAAACTATATAGTGGAATCATCCCTGTAATATAGTCACTAATATGAGGCAGGCATTACCTGTGAATGAGGAGGAATTATTTTTTTAATTCAAACATGCTAAAAAAAGAAACAGAAATACCGTGATGTTTCCGATTTTGGTTCTGTTGTTAGGGATTTTAGTTGTGACGTTGTTAAGTTATAACGTCATATTCAATGTAAACAAAGAAACTCTGTCATGTCTGTAATCCGGAAACGTTTGTTTCATAATAAACAATTTTAAAAATGAATTAGTATTGAGTTCCTTTCTGTATATTTTACTAGACTGATGAATATATATTTTATTCAAAGTCTCATGCAAACAAGACCGAAAAAGAAACTAGATTTCTGTGCAGATGCTGGGATTTTTAAAAGTCTGAAAAAAAAGTTTTTTGAGTTCATTAGTAGACAAAAATGGTAGAATGAAAAATTCAGGAAATTTTTTAGAGATTTTTTTTTTTTTCTACCTTTACAGGGGACTTCGTCCCAATATAATAGTGAGATTTTATCTGACATCTGATTCTATTTGGTTAATAATGTGGCACTTTTTGCATGGTTACTCTTATGCAGATGCATACTAAAGGTTTGGTTGACCTTATGTTTTGTATATTTCTTCTTCTTTATAATTCAGCACTCCATCAACATACTGATGATAAAGTGTCAGTCAAAATGAATGTCACATTGTCAACGATGTTTATCAGACATCACAGACCAAAAGTTATTGTATTGTAAACTTCATGGGAGACTTCTGTTTCAGACATTTTCCTGAAAATTTCCTTTGTTACAATGCTTATGTTATTTTTATATTATCTTTTCAGTGTTGTTCGTCTGATTGAGCAGTATTTAAAGGAAAACAATTTACTACGTACACTTACAGTTCTACAAGAAGAGAGTGGGACATCATTGAATACTGTAGATTCTGTAGATGGATTCGTCTCTGATATCAACAGTGGTCACTGGGACAGTGTGCTTCAAGCCATACAGACACTTAAACTTCCCGATCAGAAACTTATAGATTTATATGAACAGGTGAGGTCAAAGGTCTAAATAAGGGTACTGGGGCTAATGTCATAATTTAATGTGCTATAAGGAAGAGTGACACTTCAACTGCCTCATAAAAAAATCATAGATAAACTATAAAACGGCAAGATCGTAGGTCAAATCCAATGTCACATTGATATATTAAAATAATGTTCATTGTGCCACAAGCTATACAAGTACTTCAAGTATGGAAATCATAAATATGCATTTGAATAGTTAGTTTTGTTAGTCTTGTATTATTTTAATTTTAGTTTCTTGTGTACAATTTGGAAATTAGTATGGCGTTCATTATCACTGAACTAGTATATATTTGTTTAGGGGCCAGTTGAAGGACGCCTCCGGGTGCGGGAATTTGAAGACCTGTTGGTGACCTTCTGCTGTTGTATTTTTCTATGGTCGGGTTGTTGTCTCTTTGGCACATTCCCCATTTCCATTCTCAATTTTATTTGAATAGGTAAGCAATGTTATAGATCACAAGAGAAATCATTTTCTAATGGTAACCTATATAAAAGAACTAAATTTTCAAACAAAAAACCACAACAAAAACGTTTTGAAAATATTTATATTTTTAGATTGTATTAGAGTTGGTAGAATTACGTGAGCTTGGTGCTGCAAAGACATTACTTCGTCAGACAGATCCCATGATAATGATGAAACACAACCAACCAGACAGATATATACATTTAGAAAACATGTTGGCTAGGTCATATTTTGATCCAAGGGAGGTAAGTACAACCATATAGAAAGATGCAGAGATTAAAAAATTAAAAAGAAAACATGTTGAAAGATGAGTACAACTAGATATACTAAGAAATCAAACATGGGAGGTAATAAGTACAGCAAGTCAGACGGATGTATACATTTTGAAAGCATCCTGGCTAGGTCATACTTTGATTCAAGGAAGGTAATTATTTAAAGTAAAATGAGTCAGACAATTATATACATTTAGAAAACATTCTGGCTAAATCATACTTAGCTATAAAAAAGGAAGATAAGTATAACTTGACAGATAGTTATATACACATCATACCCTTAGAAAAACTTAAATGTTGATACAAGAAATTTAATTATATGTAAATTCCTTTAGAATACATAAACAGAAAACTTGTTCTTTGTGTGAATTCCTATAAAACTCAATAACCTTGTATGACAATAACAATGAACACTCACCGTGACAAATACCAGCAACATACTTATTTTTAATTGAATATTTATCGGGAAATGTATATTCATTGGCAACTCATTTTCCTGGTCAAAATAAAACAACCTTTTGATATTGTATTTTATTGCAGGCATACCCAGAAGGTCAGACAAAGGAAAGAAGGAGAAACGCCATAGCTCAGGCCTTATCAGGAGAAGTTAATGTAGTTCCACCATCTCGTTTGTTGGCTTTACTAGGACAGTCCTTAAAATGGCAGCAACATCAAGGATTGTTGCCTCCAGGTAAATCTATAGTTCACATGTCAGTGTTCTCTCCAGGCCGTTTTAGCGTGGCGGTACCGCGACACTATATTTTTTCACCGTGATGCTATAATAATTGCCGCGACGCTATTATTATTTTGAAGATGATATTTTACTTGTCCTCAATTTTGAACGTTCATCTATTATCGCTATGATCATAAAAATTATATCACCTTTAATTGTAATCCCTTTAAGTCGGACCCTAAAGGCAATTAAGAGATTAAATAGCTAGGTGTTAATTGCCCTCAGGGTGATAACTGTTTGGATGCGAATATCCCAAGCTGACACTTGTGACATGACTAATACCAGGTGTCTGCAATCGCCAATTTCGACATGGAAAAATGCTATCACAAAACAATTCGAAATCTACGTTTTCTATTACGAAATTTCAAAGATTGAAACAATTTTTTTTTTTTTTTAAAAGGTCGTTTATTTGTGCAACACTCCAAAAATTACTTTCTTTCTCTTCCGGTAATACGAGAGCGAGAATTTTGGTTTAGAGCTAAAATAAGTTTAATACTTCTTTAAAAAGTTATCATAATTGGCTTAAGTTTATGTTTAATCCATTTAATGCATTAAAAGCGTCTTATTCATTCACAATCTCTTGTCAAACAATGTTTATTCTCGGACTCATTTTCGTAAATTTTTCTACGGCCGACATTGCACATTTTTGTGTAAACTACGGATCGGAACCGGAACAGATATGACAAAAATCTGCATTTTCACGATAATGACAACAGATGGACAGTAGACAGAAAAAATATACCAAGAGAGAAAACTACTCATTAACAGACTATTTGTTAGATAACTTTGTTAAAAATACATATCATTTTGATGTAAAGATAAGAAACAACTGGGACTAATTCATTGAGTGCCATGAAACAATGAATTTCATAAACATGATAAAAAAAAGTTTTTAAATTGATTTTTTTTTTTTTGCTACTTTATCTTTACTTGATATAATATAAAAAATAGTTAATTTTGTGTACTATATATTTAGTTTTGTATATATACAGGTTGATCTATAATGAACCATTCATTCATTTGACTTATTGTTGGGTAACTGAAACCACATATTTATTTTTATTTGGCACAAGAGGAAAAAAATAATTCTGTAACTATAAATGAATAAAGAAAACATAAACTGAAACAACTGTTTTTGTGGTTATAGTTTAATTGTATTCTCAGTTATGAATTGAACAATATAAACTAAAACATATAAAGGAAATAGAGCATCAACGCGATGCGACAAACGACATTAAAAATAATAGTTATTTTTTTCTACGCAAAATGTGATGCTATCCAAAATTTCTGGGGAGAACACTGCATGTAAATGAAATGTAAAACTACACTACAGCAGTCTGTTATTATCACAAGCTCTATTTGCCATTTTGTACAGATCATAATTGACCATAGATTTATTTTAAAGCCCCATTGCTGTCAAATTCATGTTCAGTGATTTGACTCAAATTCACATATTTGATTTATGACATGCTAAAACATATATCCAAATGATAAAAGTCTAAAATACACAATTTACAAGGCATGGGCTTGATAATAATATGTATCAGTGTTTCCTGTGAGTTTAGTCTAGACGCCATCTTATTAACTATTCAGTTGACCTCCGAAGACTGCCAACGGTCATATAGGTGATATAAACATACATATATAGATATGAATGGATGGCAAACTTGTGCAATTGGATTTTTCTAGGTCTGGTTAATTTCATATTATAGGGTAAAAATATATCATTGTATATGTTAATCATCGTTTTTACCTGTATGAGAATGAATTTTTGTGGATCCAGTCAGTCAGTCAAGTGATTTACCTTTGTTTCATTTTCAATATAGTTTTTTTTCCCTTTAAATAACTGAACACACATAATCCATCACTCTGCTAAAGAGTTTAAATGGAAGGTTACCTGAATGAGGATTCAATGTTTCTTACCTTATTGAACATATTTGAAGCTTAAGGCAATATGAGAATTTCTTTTACACTTTCACTGTACAAAAACATCCATCCATAGATTATATTTGAAATTGGCATTTCTTTGTTCTAACTTTTATATATGTTCCCAAAGAACAGCCCCATGTCAATAAAATTGAAACATAATCTTCTCTTAAGTACATTTATAACTTAAATCTTAAGTACACACTCTATGAAAAAAAGGTTTTTATTACACTTTCAACTTTGGAGAAAAAAAGTGTTCATAAGAATAAGATTTCATTTATTGTTTATTTTTTTTAGGAACTACAATAGATGTGTTCAGAGGAAAGGCAGCAGTCAAGGAACAAGAAGAAGAAAAATATCCTACACAGCTTAGCAAAACTATAAAGGTAAAGAACAGGGAACATTCTTTGCACCTGTGTTTCCAAACTAACACAAAAAAATGTAAATATTCTGAAAAAAAACCCAGTATTACAAAACTGAGAAAAACAAAAAGAGAAATAATTAACACAACTGAGTTAATTTCATATAGGAAACAAGAATGTGTCCGAAGTACACGGATGCCCCACTCACACTATCATTTTCCATGTTCAATGGACCATGAAATTGGATAAAAAATATAATTAGGCATTAAAATTAGAAAGATAATATCATAGGGAACATGTTTACTAAGTTTCAAGTTGATTGGACTTCAACTTCATCAAAAACTACCTTGACCAAAAACTTTAACCTGAAGCGGGACAGACGGACGAACAGACGGACGAACGAACGGACAGACGGACGAACGGACGCACAGACCAGAAAACATAATGCCCCTCTACTATACTTCAACTTCATCAAAAACTACCTTGACCAAAAACTTTAACATGAAGCGGGACAGACGGACGCACAGACGGACAAACGAACGGACAGACGGACGAACGGACAGACAGACAGATGGACGAACGGACGCACAGACCAGAAAACGTAATGCCCCTCTACTATCGTAGGTGGGGCATAACAATGCTGTCAAGCTAATAAGGAAAAAAATCTGCACACAGCTCAGTTAATTTAACAAGGAAAGTATACTTTGTACTTTACAAAACCGAGTATCTTTTAAGGAAAAAAATTCTACAACTAAAGAAAAACTACCAAGGAAATACTACACAGTTAAGCAGAAACAACATGGTTAAAAAAGTTGTATTCATTTTTTATACATGGAGAAAAAGTGTTGACACAAATAATTCCACTTTATTGAGTATAACAAAATCTTAAGTTTAGTTCAACATATTTTACATTTACATTTTTTTATTGCAAAAATAATCAAGATTAGATTAAAATTACAGGATTATGAATTGATATGTTATCTGTTTTTCTTCTTTTTATAGTTTGGGCAAAAAGCTCACATAGAATGTGCCAGATTTTCTCCTGATGGTCAATATCTGGTCACTGGGTCAGTTGATGGATTTATAGAAGTTTGGAATTTTACTACAGGAAAAATCAGAAAAGATTTGAGATATCAAGCACAAGTAAGTCTTTCATGAGAGTCTAGACAGAGTTAATAGAGAAATTAAAAAAACAACAGTGTTTTATAGATGTCTTTACACTTGTATGCAAATTTGTAAGCCATCACGTAAAATCACACAAGTTCCCATAAACTTTGACATCACAATTTAAAAGTTTGACATTATAATTAAAAAGAGATTGTTGCTTGACATCAGAAACAGAGTAGTTCTTAGGTCATTTCAGAAAATTCAGCTAAATAACTAAGAGTAAATATGTTTATTAATTCCCCCTCTCAAAAGTGACTATGTCTCTTTATTCATAGAGCAAAATCTCATATCTCACTGCAAGTTTTATGCAGTCCATAACATAGATTTGAGCTGAATTCAATTATAGACTTGAAAAATGTTAACAAGTGAACAATAAAATTTTAAATAAGAGGAAGAAAAAAAAATTAAACAATAGAGAAAACTGCTAACAGCAGTTCACAAAATACTACACAGAAACTAGATATTAAAAAACTTGAACCCCACCAATATCCCTCTGTTATCTCTTGGATATTCTTTACTGCGTTTGTGCAGATTTTGCAGTCAAATTACACTAACCGTATGATCATTTGTGATATACAGTCCCTCACTATACATGCTATATATATATCCTGCTGCTGTGCTATTTGAGCAGTCAAATTGCATTGACCGTATATTCATATGTGATATACTGTCACTGACCGAATATCGTCTTGTTTATGACGTTGACAATGCGTTTCCATAGAGTTTTATTTATGACGTCAATAAAACATACAGGTTCGCGGAAATTTAACGTCTTTCGCTCAACATTAAGAAATTATGATTTTTACCCTAAATACTTCATTTAGAACAGTTATAAGAGTTGCAGTATATAAAGAATAACCATACATTGTCTCGAAATATCAATGTTATTTGTACTCGGCTCTAAACAGGTAGAATGTTTGGCACAGCCTCGCTTTCTACCTGTTTCTAAGCCTTGTACAAATAACATTGATATTTCGAGACAATGTATGGTTATTCTATATGTTTGTGATGCTGATAATCATGATAATTTTTCTTCATAGTTTGATGTCAATTGAAAAAATTTGTTTGTGAAATTTTTATATTTGGCCACTTAAATGTAAATTAATCTCCTCAATGTGAAATGGACACCTCTTATTTTCAAGTGTAAACAGGTCTGTAGTTTAAATTATGGTGTATATTTGAGAAATTTGGATAATCCTGTATGATTTTATTTGATGCGTTCTATTTATTTCAGGATAATTTTATGATGATGGACGATGCTGTATTATGTATGTGTTTTAGTAGAGATGCTGAAATGTTAGCTACAGGGGCACAAGATGGTAAACTCAAGGTAAACTTTTTTGTTTATTGACTGTTAATTTTTACTCTTTTAAAAAAATCACAAATAGATTTTCTGTCTCTTTTATTAGTTGACAATTTAAGTAACTTTGTTTTCCTTTAAGGAGTAGGTCGGGTAAGGGCCAATTTTGGCCTCAAATTTCAGGTTCATCTGACAAAAGATTTTGGACACTTTTTAAACATTTTTAACTACTTTAAAAGTGTCTATTTCAGTTGATTCAATTAGTTTATGTGAAACATTTTAAATGAGTAAGTCATTAAAAACCTCCAATTCAAGCTTAAATATGAAAAATCTACCAAATATACCAAAAAATGTCACTTTACAGATGGTTTTTGTCAAAAATGAAAGTGGCCGCATCAGTGTTCATCCTCAACCTTTATATATGTTATGTATTATCATCATCAAATACAACTTGCATTTCAATATTAAGAATGAACACAAATGGGCCACTTTCATATAAGACGGAAACTGTCTACAATTTAACTAAAATACTAAAATTGTGAAGATTTAGTAATTTAGCATGACTTAATGAAGCTAGTACCCGATATATGTTCATTGTATTGTCAAAAACAGCCCTTATTTATGTAGCAGAAGCATTTGACATTCCAATAAATAACTAAAAGTTAACATTTCAACAATTTTGTAAAACTGCTATATTTTGGGGCCAAAAAGGGGTCTTACTGGACATTCTCCTTTCAGTATTGGACACATTTTAATTCTTATTTAAGTCGGCTAATTATCAATCTTCATGTATTATGTGTTACTTTTTATTTCCTTTAGAAAACTGATATAACCCCCAACATTTGTTGTATATATTATAATTCTGACCCCCAAAGAAGAAAGTTATATGTTTCTTTTGTTCTCGAGTAATGTTTTAAATTAAGAATTAGATGAAAATTAAAGGATATGTATGCTTAATTTGTTATTTAGAAATATTTTTTCTGTTTTGTTTGTAGATGTAGATGTATTTTACAAATTTCATTATGATAATTTTCAGGTTTGGAAAATTTTGACAGGACAATGCCTACGAAAAATAGAACGATGTCATACAAAGGGAATAACATGTGTAAACTTTTCTAAAGACAACAGTCAAATACTGAGTTGTTCATTTGACCAGGCCATAAGGTAAGAAGTCACAAAGTTTCATTATCAAGATTTTCATGGTAGCAAATATAGAACTTTCAAAAGAGAAAAAGAGGGGGGAAAGAGAGGGGGGGGGTGTTTAGTACCATACAGAAAAACTGGATTTGCAGTAAAATATGGGATGAATTTTTAGCTCACCTGGCCCGAAGGACCAAGTGAGCTTTTCCCATCACTTTGCGTCCGTCGTCCGTCGTCGTCCTGCGTCCGTCGTCGTCGTTAACTTTTACAAAAATCTTCTCCTCTTAAACTACTGGGCCACATTAATCCAAACTTGGCCACAATCATCTTTAGGGTATGTAGTTTAAAAAATGTGTCCGGTGACTAGGCCATCAAATCAAGATGGCCGCCACGGCTAAAAATAGAACATAGGGGTAAAATGCAGTTTTTGGCTTATAACCTAAAAACCAAAGCATTTAGAGCAAATCGGACATGGGGGTAAAATTGTTCATCAGGTCTAGATCTATCTGCCCTGAAATTTTCAGATGAATCGGACAACCCGTTGTTGGGTTGCTGCCCCTGAATTGGTAATTTTAAGGAAATTTTGCTGTTTTTGGTTATTATCTTGAATATTATTATAGATAGAGATAAACTGTAAACAGCAATAATATTCAGCAAAGTACGATTTACAAATAAGTCAACGTGACCGAAATTGTAAGTTGACCCCTTTAGGAGTTATTGCCCTTTATAGTCAATTTTTAACCATTTTTTCGTAAATCTTAGTTATCTTTTACAAAAATCTTCTCCTCTGAAACTGCTGGGCCAAATTAATCCAAACTTGGCCACAATCATCTTTGGGGTATCTAGTTTAAAAAATGTGTCCGGTGACTAGGCCATCAAATCAAGATGGCCGCCACGGCTAAAAATAGAACATAGGGGTAAAATGCAGTTTTTGGCTTATAACTTAAAAACCAAAGTATTTAGAGCAAATCTGACTGAGTAAAATTGTTCATCAGGTCAGGATCTATCTGCCCTGAAATTTTCAGATGAATCGGAAAACCCGTTGTTGGGTTGCTGCCCTTGAATTGGTAATTTTAAGGAAATTTTGCTGTTTTTGATTATTATCTTGAATATTATTATCGATAGAGATAAACTGTTAACAGCAATAATGTTCAGCAAAGTAAGATTTACAAATAAGTCTATGTGACCGAAATGGTCGGTTTACCCCTTTGGAGTTATTGCCCTTTATAGTAAATTTTTAACCATTTTTTCGTAAATCTTAGTTATCTTTTACAAAAATCTTCTCCTCTGAAACTACTGGGCCAAATTAATCCAAACTTGGCCACAATCATCTTTGGGGCATCTAGTTTAAAAAATGTGTCCGGTGACTAGGCCATCAAATCAAGATGGCCGCCACGGCTAAAAATAGAACATAGGGGTAAAATGCAGTTTTTGGCTTATAACTTAAAAACCAAAGCATTTAGAGCAAATCTGACAGGAGTAAAATTGTTCATCAGGTCAAGATCTATCTGCCCTGAAATTTTCAGATGAATCGGACAACCTGTTGTTGGGTTGCTGCCCCTGAATCAAGGTTGGCAAAAAAGCGGTCAATACTAGGTCAATACTAGTATTGACCATGCCAGTGGTAAATACCGGTATTTACCGGGAAGTACTGGCAAATACTGGGAAATACCGGCAAATACTGGTCGATTGAAATTTTCAGTGGTCATTACTATAAAAACCACTATCTACTTGGTCAATTATAATTACAATTAATAATTAATTTATATAGAAAGTGTTCAAATCATTTTAAATGCTTTCATTTCTAATTCTATCGTAAATTCAAATAGGGATCTACATTGATTAATGTGTACATAATATTATAGTAAAAGATAAAAACTTTTTATCCCTACTTCAAATTTTCATTTTCAGCATGAAGAAGGTTTTTACAAATTTTCATTTTCAGCATGAAGAAGGTTTTTATCTCACAGTTAAATAGCTATACTAGACAGGGAATAATTTATTGTTTAAGGGAGTCTTCATATATCAATTTTATTACTTTCTACCCATGTACTGTCAACTTTTATTGGAGGCTGTTGTTTTAGTAATTAAATTTTCACACCTAGCAATGCCAGGTGATAGGTAAAAAGACCCATGTAACTTCATTTAACTGTAGTTTTATTTACCTTTAATTTTAATTACCTGTCAAATCTTACATTTTGAATAAAAATATATTGATTTAAACATGTTGAAATAAAACATAAATTTGTATATATATATATCTTATATATATATATATACAAATTTATGTTTTATTTCAACATGTTTAAATCAATATATTTTTATTCAAAATGTAAGATTTGACAGGTAATTAAAATTAAAGGTAAATAAAATTTTAAATTTTAGTTTTTATGAATTATGATATTGCATACTTAAGATATATATATATATATCTTATATATATATCTTAAGTATGCAATATCATAATTCATAAAAACTAAAATTTAAATCAGTAAGAATAAGTGTTATAAATGAATAAAAAATCAAATTCATTAATTTTATAAGCTGACACATTATATTTGACTTTTTATCAAGATTTTACTTCAATTAATAGTAGAAACAACCATGAAAATTTCAATTGACCAGTATTTGCCAGTATTGACCACTTGTGGAGTATTGTCCGGGACGGTAAATACCGGTAAATACCACTGGTAAATACCGGGGGTGGTATTTACCGCCCAACCTTGCCCTGAATCGGTAATTTTAAGGAAATTTTGCTGTTTTTGGTTATTATCTTGAATATTATTATAGATAGAGATAAACTGTAAACAGCAATAATGTTCAGCAAAGTAGGATTTACAAATAAGTCAACATGACAGAAATGGTCAATTGACCCCCTAAGGAGTTATTGTCCTTTATAGTCAATTTTTAACAATTTTCATAAAATTTGTAAATTTTTATGAACATTTTCCTCTGAAACTACTGGGCCAAGTTCATTATAGATAGAGATAATTGTAAGCAGCAAGACTGTTTAGTAAAGTAAGATGTACAAACACATCACCATCACCAAAACACCATTTTGAATCCATCTGCTTCCTTTGTTTAATATTCACATAGACCAAGGTGAGTGACACAGGCTCTTTAGAGCCTCTAGTTTATTGTTCCTGCAACAATTTTTTCAAGAAAGTGAGACATAGCATTCCTAGATTTCAGATAGTCTGGGATTAATTGTCTTTGACATGATAACTTTATAAATCTTCATGGATTGTTATTACATTTTGACAGAAGCTACTCTTGAAGACAAAGAAATAGCATCTAAAAAAAAAGTTTGATATTTTTTTTCATAAATTCTGTATTTCATTGATAAATGGACTTACATTTTTAAATCAACATTACACTTTTACACTGAACAAAAGCCATGGTAGGCAAGACACAGGGTTCCGTGGAACAACTTTATTAATTTCCTTTTAGGAATATTTGACAGTTCAAAAACTTTCTATCCTGTCATTTTGGCTCTTCATTCCTGGTTATGTTTTGAGTGATCATATTCTTGAAAGATATGATGTAAAATACACTAGATTAAGGATGTACTTATGTGAGGTTAGGTAAAAATTAAGAAATTAAGAATTTAAAAATTGATACTATAAGCTGGTAGAGCATTAAGTAAGGATAAAGATAAGCTGAACATATTGATAGGTCGTGGACTTCCTTTTCGAGATATTTGAGATTTAAAATATGGCGGGAAAAGGCTGACTCGGACTTTTACCTTAAATTTGCATTGGTACTATTTGGGTCTCAAAACAAAAGAAAGAAAATCAAGAATCTTCTTAAATTTTGGTAAATGACCTTTCATGAGCTGTTAAGTCTTATATGAAAAAATAAATGGGTGTTATGGGGCAACATATTTTGCATAGTATTGTATGGAAAAACGCCAAGGAGTCCGAAAATTTTACACAAATTCCAAACCTCACCTAATACATCCTTAGAAGTTATCCATGTTTATTCAAAAATGTTTTATATGAAAGATTCAATGGATGTTATTGTGATATTATTCAGTAAAAAGAGCTATCTATTTCAGAATCCATGGTTTGAAGTCTGGCAAACTACTGAAGGAGTTCAGAGGTCACACTTCATTTGTAAACGATGCAGTATTTACACAAGACAATCATCACATACTAAGGTGAGAGAAAAGTCAAATGCAAAAAATGCAAGGGTTTCACGTAAACATATTAATAAGACAGTTTCCGCGACAAAATTGCCACAAATTGACATACGAATAATAAATTAACATCAAATATGGAAGTTCACATCACATGCTACATTGAAGACCTGTTCATGATCATCTGCTGTTGTTTTTTCTATGGTCCGGTTGTTGTCTCTTTGACACATTCCCCATTTCCATTCTCAATTTTATCAGTCAAAATCTATAAGAAGATATTGAGACTTTTTGTTACTTTCCTCCATAGAAAGTGCAGTGGTTCCTATAGAATTTTTCATTTGAAGTATTAATGCATTATGAAAACGAATATTTCATCAAAGAAATTCAAGTAAGATATTCTTATGAATATCCTTTTTATATTGGATTCAAATTCTACATTAAACAATTAAATGGTCTTGATTAAAATGATCAAACAACCATGGAAACCATGTATGTATTTACTTCTTATTGAAAAATCTACAAATTAAAGAACTTTGAGATGACCCTTTAACTTTTGAATCAGTCATTTTGAAACATTCCAATTGTTACTGTTTTTCAGTGCCAGTTCAGATGGAACAATAAAAGTATGGAATCTCAAAACAACAGAATGTTCGAACACGTTTAAATCTCTTGGCGGTACAGCAGGAAGTGACACCACGGTGCATAGTGTGCATCCATTGCCGAGGAATGCTGAACAGTTTGTCGTCTGCAACAGATCTAATACAGTTGTCATCATGAACATGCAAGGCCAAGTATGTCACATGATATTTTTATGCCCCATTTATGGGCATTATGTTTTCTGGTCTGTATTTGTTCATCCATCTGTCCGTCTGTCCCACTTCAAGTTAAAGTTTTTGTTAAAGGTAGTTTTTGATGAAGTTGAAGTCCAATCAACTTGAAATTTAGTACACATGTTCCCTATGATATGATCTTTCTAATTTCAATGCCACATTATATTTTTGACCCAAATTTCAAGGTCCACTGAAAATGATAGCGCAAGTGGGGTATCTGTGTACTATGGACATATTCTTGTTTTCTTTTTTTCTCTCAATGATACCTGTTTATAAAGATCTTTAATTCTAAGATCAGAAGAAGTTGTTGTACTGCTTTACCCCTTTCCTTTCATTTATCCATACATACCATAAAGATTTCACTATAATGTTCTTTAAAAGAACTGAAGCATGAAATTTGGTATCAAGCTTCAAGTGAGCATGTCTTACATTCATTGCTTATCAATTTCTCATTTACAGAGTACTAATTCTTAAGTAAACAAAGAGACTATGCCATGCCATTAGTTGCTTTAATAAAAGGGGTATGTTATTATTATTTTGAGGGATCACATGTTTTTAATTTTTATTTTTAAGCTGTACAACCTAAATAAAAAAAGTGAAAACAGCACCATATAATTTTCATGTGTCCTAGGCACTTTCCTGGATTCACCTTTATCAGGAACGCTCACAGTCACAGAAATGAGAATGTATAAAAACTGAAACAGTTGAAGAGCTATATAATAAAAAAAGGGACCTTAAATGATAATAAATCGACTTAAATATGAAGTTTTTGATTTCAGATTGTCAGAAGTTTCTCCAGTGGTAAGAGAGAAGGGGGAGATTTTGTTTGTTGTACATTATCACCGAGAGGAGAATGGATCTATTGTGTTGGAGAAGATATGGTGTTATATTGTTTCTGTATTAGTACTGGCAAACTTGAGAGAACTTTAACTGTAAGTATTCACTAGATTCCATGCTATTATAATTCAAATATTGGTAGAAATAATTTTGTGAGTGGAGAACAGGTGTATTTTTATACCCTTCATTAGAGACGGTAGTATATCCTGTATTTGTCAATCATCTTGTCTGTTCTTCCATCATATTTTCATCACACTTTTCTTACATACTACTTGAATAGAATGACTTTATTTTTGTTCAGCATTTTTATAGTGCAGAATTGTAGTATATAAGTATTATAAGAACTGTCTTCAACTATTTTGCCAATGCTATGAAATCACAATTTTTCAAACATTATTACTGAACTGAATGACTTCATTTTTGGCAACGGCTTGACAGTGATGAGTTTTAACATTGTTTTGTATCTTCATATACTAGAATTTCAGTAAAATTATGTTTCAACCATGACAGAATAAAAAATAAATGGATGTAAATTAAGAAATTTGTTTGATGTTTTCTAGAAAAATAATATATTTTGAATTAAGATAGTTTTTTTTGTATGTAAAATTTCCAGAAATTGCAAATAATATGCTCACATTTTCTTCAATTGTTCAACATATGCAATAACAAATGCATGAAACAAAAGTGGTGTAAGTAGTTGAACTACTGTATCACAATCTTGTCAACACAAAGGTTGTGAGTTAGATTCCCACAAGAGGCTGGTGTGCTAGACTTACATCTTAATTGACTTTTACTACCTACTCCCCAGGCACTCTTGTCTTTCTCGAAAGATAAAAATGACAGCCACAAAATATCACAATATCATTGAAAGTGACATTAAACAACAATCAATCAATCAATCAAGCTGTTGTGGGGCAAAGAGTTTGTTTGCATTTATCAATAAATCAATTGCACAAAAGAACAAAAAGTATATTGTGATGATGTTTATAAGACAACAATTCCTTAAAATACTCTGAAATATAATGAGCTACTTAAGGAAGTATTAAATAAAATCCATGAAAAATTATTCAGATTGTTGTCTTTCTTTACAGGTACATGAAAAAGATGTAATAGGAATAACACATCATCCACATCAAAATTTACTGGGGACTTACTCAGAAGATGGACTATTAAAAATATGGAAACCTTGATCAATGTGTTTGATAATTAATGTGACATTTGTTTAAAAGACTAAGTGAAGAAAATGTGTTTGAGATGGTCCCTGAAGTGTTTGAATTTTGATTTAACATGTTGAAAGGACAAGAAGATATTTAAGATTTCCTATAAAATGTATTGAAAATAATGAAAACTGTCCCTACATGTTTTAAACACTATGAAATATTCATAATGTTCTTAAAATTGGTTCAAATGGGTATTTACGTCTTTTGTGTAGAAATGCATCTTTAATTTTCAGATGCATTTTATTGGATCCTCTATGCAATTTTTTTCTGTTGGTGGTGTGAAATATATTTTGGTCAAAGTAAAAAAATATTGTTTCAACAGAGAAAATAAAATTTGACAGTATTAATCAGCAGAATAACAAAACAAAAGCTTGGGTCAAGGAAATCCTAGACACATATATTTAAATATTCTTCAAGAAATAATGCATCAATTGTCAGAGCTAATAAGTTGAAACATACCTTAAAAAAATGATTCTACACAGTCAATTTTGAACGTTTTGCAATAATTTTAAAATTGGGTAAAAATACCACAAAGTTGATGTTTTTTAAAAAGATTGCGACATTGAGGATTATTTTAATTCCATCATTTTTGTTGTCACTGTAAATATTCATTATGTATAAATAAATATATAAAATGTCAATAAAAATAGAAGATATTTGTATTGTGGTTGATTTTATGTACTAAATTATATCATGTATATTGTTGCCACAACTGATGGTTTGTGACAGTTTTCTTGGTAGTTTACTTACACTTATCAATTGCCTTTTTACACTGAGGTTGTGTTATCTAGCCTCCATCATGTCTTGGATTCATTTGCCAGTTTTCTTTCCAAGCATTGTTGGTTCTCTCCAAGTACTGCTTCCACCACCATTAAAATCTGACTGCTGTGATATAACAAATAGTGCTGAAAATTGATTTCACTCAAGTAAAAAAATAACCTATCAGTCAATCCATTGCTGTAGAGTTCAGAATGGTCTGATGGTCATTGTTGAATGTTGGAGGTGTGCAGTGGTGTCATCTTGTAAAGAAATGGCCATCCCAACCTTGAATCTATCTTTTTTATTTTCATTGCTTTTACTGTACTGACAAAGTCACTTAGCACCAGTTTTCATTGTTTGAAAACTGAAGAAAAAAATCATGAAATTGCCTAGGCTACAAGTATCTAATAAAATTCATTCAGAAAAATAACAAGGAATATATTATTTATTAAAACATAGATTTAAATCATTTTTCTGTTGCAGAGAACAATGACTGTAAAAATACATAAATTTAAAAAGTAGAACAAAATGACAAGCATCATTGGCTTTGAATTTCAAACTGAAATGTCTAAACTCCTGCATCAAACAATGGAAATCCAACCAATTGAAATGGCAATATTTTTATTTTTCGGTTCAAAAAATAAAATTACCCATAGTCCTTTGATTTATTAGACAGCACATTTTTTGACCGATGCTCAATCTTACATGAAAGAATGGGGCAAACTTTATATCCCTTGTTTGTCCATCCGTTAGTCAAACATATATTTTCATCGCTGTTTTCTCTTGTACTATTGGAAAGAATGACTTCATAATATGTCCTCGGCTAGACAGTGAAGAAAAACGGGAGGTATACTAAGGAAACATTTACTTCCACAAGACACTGACAACAACATGTAAAAAAATACAAGACGACGAAAAGACAACCAATAGATAAAGGAAGATGTGGTATGAGTGCCAATGACACAACTCTCCATCCAAGTAACAATTTATAAAAGTAAACAATTTTAGGTCAAGGTACAGCTTCAACTTGATACAAAAGTCCACAAAACACTACGCACATAACAAAAGATGATGACCTGTAACATATGAAGGGTTATAGGAACTGTAAAAGACACCAGGAATGGGGGTCGATAACAATACAAATTGATGTAAAGACAATCATTTTCTGTCCATTAAGAAATCCAAGGACAACTTTGAGATTTATTTGTTTGTTTCATGCTTGTATGGTACAATGTTGTTATTCTCACATACGTTGTATATTTTTATTATATGGTAGAATTATACTGAAGCACATGCTTTCTTTACTAAGATGAGGTTATTAGCTTTAATCTGTGGTAGAAATATGACAAATAACAATTGTGAATAACACAAATGTTTTTAGAATATACTGACTGCAACCTAAAATAAAAGAAACATAATTTTAGTTTAAGTAAGTAAAGAATTAAACAATTTGACGAAGAGTAGCATTAATGTGTTGATCTTTTTTTTCTCAACCAAAGCTGACAGTTTCTATAATTCATTTGATCTTAAACAAAGGCAACAGTAGTATACCGCTGTTTGAAACTCATCAAGAGGAAAGCAACAAAACAATAGAAACACTGTAATGCAACAAATAACAAACGACAATGTAACATACATAGAAATTATTAGGTAACAACTGTCATATTCTTGACTTGGTACAAGACATTAAAAGAAAACATGTTGAGTTGAACCTGGTTTTGTGACTAGCAAAAGCTCGGGCTTTTTGACAATATGACTTTGAAAAGTTTGTGATCATGTTTTTTTTTATTCGTGTAGATTTTTTTTCGAACCTTGCAGAAAATATTTTTTTTAAAGAAATTACCAATAAATTTAATTTAAAATGCTTTTGCACGTTCAAATATTTTTTTCATTAAATCAACTTTAAATTTTGTTGTCTCAATCCTTTCCATAAATATGTTCTATGCTTCATATCATATCATTTTATTTCTGTTTTGTATTTATAAGGGCTTGATAAGCATTGATAAAACTGCTTTATATCACCCCTTAACCTCATATATAACCCATTTATTTTAGCAACTACTTCTGGTCAACTGATACAAAATTTGACATATTTCAAATAGATAATATTTCATCCGGTTTCAAGCTATCTTTCGGTGTTCGTTTGTTAATTTAAAAATAGATAACTTTTATATGATGACTAGCCATGAAAGATAACAGTAGAACTAGTATACAGTCAAATAATGAAAGACTTACCTGACATTGACACTGGTTGCTTTGTTCTTGATGGGAATGTTGTGTCCATCAGTTCTGGAAGTAAAATATGAACAGTCAATGCACATACAAATTGTCCTATCACAAGAAACCTGCACATGCATTTAGATCTTAACGATAAAATTTTATCTAAGCCCCAAGCGAAATTTTCTTCCCAGTCTCATGGAATGCATATTTTGATTACATGGTCTGCATGTGGATTGCTGTTTACAAGTCGACCATAAAGACGGCACCTCAACTTTTTGTTAAAAAAATACGGAACAACTTGGCAAACAAATTGTAAGTCGCATCATAAAATTAGGACAAAAACAAAAGATATGTTAAGAAGACACTCTAGAAACTGTTCACAGGTAACCAAACACTACTCACCTTAATAAAAGCAAGGTTGGAGATCAATTGTTTGAATACACATGACAAATTAAGAACTTGTAGAATGTCAATACCTATCTTTGTCGGTAGGAGAAATCAAAAACGTAATTACTAACAAACAATTTCCATTTTAGATTTTTACACATATAAAAAATTGAAAGAAACATACCGCTGGTACTTATTCTAAGGAATAACTTAATGTCATCTTTGTTGTCTCTAGCTATGAGAGAAAAATCAGCTTCTTTCTCATGAATGTGATAAGTTTTCAACACTTCCTGCTGGTCACAAATTTTACCATAGTTGGAGATTTCCAGTGTTATACGATCGCATTTGTTAGTCAGGTGGCCACACTGGCCAGTCACATGATCACAACTACTCGAATTTGATTGAGGTAATTTAACATCCATAATTTGCAAGAGAAAACTGAATTGTGATGTCACGTGCCATTTGCAGAAAGCATCACGTGGGCGCCAGTTTCCATAAAATGGTGTGATAATGAAAGAGGATGTGTTAGATATGTTTATATTTCCACCACATCCTGAAATGAAAAAAAGAACTCTTCTAATCACAGCACTTTTTGTACCATTTTACACATGAAGCTTGAACAAATCGATCATTATCGTTGATTTCGATCATCAAAGATCTTATACCAGGTTCTGCAATTGTCGAACTAGCACGTGTTTTTGAGACGAATAAAATGATAAATCAAAGTTATAGTTATACATTCAAAATGCAATTCATTTATATGTAATTAACTGTACATTTTATGATGATTTTATCAAAGAGTATATATTTTAATTTATGAAGGTTTTTTTCAAATCTCATTTAAAGTTACGACAAGAAGAATTTAAAGACTCTAAAATACACGCATATATAAAGAGAGACTAGCCATGTACCAGAAAATGCAAACACGTGACTTGTTTCCGAACTGGTACCTCCATATCCATTACTGCTCATCCAAACCTCAAACCTGGTACCTGGATATTTGGTTGTATCAATTACATAAGAAAACTGATGTTTTGATAACAGCATTTTGACTGGTTCCGATGTGTATTCATGCTCATAAAACAAACTGTAGCTTTCTATGAAATCTGTTTTGTATAAAGGTCGTTCCCACGTGACCATCAACCCATACGTTCCTGGTTTTATGGATATATTTCGTGGTTTGTTAGGAGGTGTTCCTAAAATTAAAATTTAAAGCATTATGGTCTTTAAAGTACGTTTTTGTTTTGTTTCAAAAATCTGGTTTGACAATTTTTTGATTTTAATATGAGGTATTAACACCGTGCAACGAGACTATGAATTCTTATAAAATATTTGGCAAAACTTGTGTTGCTTCGTCTAAGGTGTTCTATTTAGTACATGTTGCTTGTCTATATGATTTTTTGGTTACATTATTGATTGTCTGGTTTTCTACTAGTTATGACTTATAACTTAAGCAAATCGGAATCTTTTATGATACTTCTCATAACCGCAAGTTCATGTAATAAAAGCCCTCCTCTAAAAATATACACAAACGCTATTGGTGTATGTTAGGAAAAGAGTCAAAATTAACAAATCTCATGACTGAATGAAGAAAATCGACTATAAGATGGCGGAGACGATAAAGGAATGTTTGAAACAAAGCATGTTCTGCTGGAACTCGTGCTTTACAGGCATCAACTACAATTGTAGATAATAGAACTCATGCGCATCGCGAGATAGTGTATATATGTTCTGCTGGAACTCGTGCTTTACAGGCATCAACTATAATTGTAGATAATAGAACTCATGCGCATCGCGAGATAGTGTATATATGTTCTGCTGGAACTCATGCTTTACAGGCATCAGCTATAATTGTAGATAATAGAACTCATGCGCATCGCGAGATAGTGTATATATGTTCTGCTGGAACTCGTGCTTTACAGGCATCAACTATAATTGTAGATAATAGAACTCATGTGCATCGCGAGATAGTGTATATATGTTCTGCTGGAACTCGTGCTTTACAGGCATCAACTATAATTGTAGATAATAGAACTCATGCACATCGCGAGATAGTGTATATATGTTCTGCTGGAACTCGTGCTTTACAGGCATCAACTATAATTTTAGATAATAGAACTCATGCGCATCGCGAGATAGTGTATATATATTCTGCTGGAACTCGTGCTTTACAGGCATCAACTATAAGTGTAGATAATAGAACTCATGCGCATAGCGAGATAGTGTATAAGAGTGTAAATTGGTTTATTGTGATCATTTATTAGATTATTGATGCCAT
This sequence comes from Mytilus edulis, assembly GCA_019925275.1. Lineage (NCBI taxonomy): Eukaryota > Metazoa > Mollusca > Bivalvia > Mytilida > Mytilidae > Mytilus > Mytilus edulis. Next base: position 23,526,664 of record CM034354.1, read on the forward strand.
ATCTCTGCTATATAAAAAATAAGAAGATTTGAGTTAATTGCCAATTATATGCAACGTACAATCCACCAAAATTCGAATGTATTTGCTATAAGCAATTATAGGTTATGTTAGTTTTCTATGATTCGAAATTCAAAATGAAAATAATATAATTATTACCTACAACAGAAACACTGAGTATGAATCCAATTCCACCAATATAACCATCACTAACAAACATTATTTTTACCGTATTACTACGATGCACTATTTCTTTATTATATAACCTTCCGCAAAATGTAGAATTTCCCACTTGGAGATAATCCTTCCTACATCCATCAGAATGTTCTAAATTCAGAGTATCGATGTTAATCTTAAACCAAAGAGAAGCACTCGTGTTGAAAGTCCATGTGCACTGGACATTCGGAAGATATGTAGCCTGGCTATGTCCAGGGAAAATAATAATTTGTGACTGTCTTTGTAAGATGAATTTAGTAACACCACAAGCTAAAAAAAAATAAAAAGATATTGCATATCTACGTGAGAATAAAAATTATTAGCGCTTTTCTTGATTTACAGTAACCAAGAACGCTCAAACCAATACAGTGAACGTCAATGATCTATTAGTTTTTGAACATTTAAGAGCTTTAAAAACCTATACACGACCAATCATGTCAGTCCCAAAACACTGACTATTGAGCTATTACTACTCTCTTCAAAGAACACTCTTGCCTTGTCTCATTTAACTTATTAGAATTCTGTTTTGCTGACCAGCTGATATTCATGAACGGACAAATGTTTCTACATGGCCTACGATAAATTAGTATAACGATTGGATATTTTAACTTGATGAATTTCCACCCTAACCATCAAATTAACTGAACTTGAAGTAGATAATATATACATATAACCCATTTGATATGACTATAGGGAATTTCTGTATTTATGCTATCTATATGAACTTTATTTATATACAAAGTTACATTATCATTAGGTTGTTGTGTGTATATATTTTGTAAATTAGTTTTAATTCAAGTTGTCATTTGGTATTTTAGTTTTTAGTTTTTCAATAGTCTATTTGTCAACTACCGTAATTGGCCCTGTAATGAGTGATCCCTTTTTTTAGTTGTCCCCTTATGAGGGACATTAATTTTTATTTGCAATGGAGAGCTAGCAGGAAGAGCAAATTTACCTGTGGGTAATGTGAGTAATCTTTAAGGTTTTTAAATCTTTTAATTACATGAATTTGTTGTTAATTTATATACTTTTGACATCAGAAATTATTTTTCTTGAAAAATTAGTTAAACCGTCGATAGATGACTTTCAATTCATCATGCTTTGCATCGTCCGGTATAGAATCAGTCTACGATTGACAAAGGGACGTTATTTGTTTGAATAGTATGTCATAAATCTGCAATCGGCAAATGCACTATTAGCATCCTGGTGTATATTCGAATGGGCATCAAGTTATCTTACCTGCGCGAATAAAATTTGCTTTTGAAAAGTGACCAACTCCACCATTAGTTTCCGATGCTATCTTGAGGGCAAATATCTGACCTTGACTTTCAGCTGTATCTATGTTAACGAACGTTTGGCTCGGGTTTGTTCTTATCATATGATCTGCTGAATTGCTACCTATCTGGTAGCTTACTATGTAGTGTTGAATGACTTCCGGGCGATCATTTGGACGCTTCCATGATAACACGATTGCAGAACCTCTTGTTATTACATTTATATCGTCTGGTGGATTCGTTGGTTTATCTGACAAAAATAAACATACATAGAATATGACCAAATATCGAATCTCCGAAAAAATGTTAGTTTTACATGTTTTACCAGAGGTCGGATGAGGTACAGTTCGGTATTTTGACATTACCTTATGTTTGCTTTCCAGCTCAATATGCATCTACTGGGAGTACAAATAATTCAAAGATGCAATGCATATGAATTTTGACATAAGACTTGGAAATATTGAAACTTTAAGTTGTGCTACATTCGACTAAGGTCATGTCAGGAGAAAATGTTTTTTTTATAATAATTCAACATTAACTTTAATATATGACAGTTGAACATAGGAATGAAATACTAAAACTCACAAGAGAGTGCTGATCAATAGGCTGGTGCAAACTAATTTTTATTGCAATTGGATTTAACCGTACCTACCAACAATTGATACAATAAAACTTATTCCAGTGCCATCGATTGCTGTGTCAGTTCTGTAGCTTATTCTTATCTTCGCTGTTTGTTCTATCCACGATAAGTATTTAGATTGTTTGCACGTCAACGTCCGATTAGCTATTACCAGGATACTATCTGTACAATCATTATGATTGGTCGATATTTTTAGCCAGAAAATGTTTGAACCCACGTCTATGTTCCATTGACACAATGTGTCTTGTTTATTGTTTTTAGATTCCAAGGCAAAACTTTGTTGTGGTTTCAAAGTAACGTTGTTTACGCATGCTGTGAAAACAAAAAGATATGAATACAACACATTGTATTTTATAACCGCTATCATGAATGCTTGTGACAAAGGTTTGAGGTAAAACAAGATCGTGTAATATAACATCGCCTGAATTAATAGAAAAATAGGAGACAGAAAGTACAAAAGCTATCAAGCTCGAAAGTCAAAGATAGACCAATAAAACCATTACAAAAGACGGAAAGACAAGCAACAGTTTAAAAAACACAAAATAGAAAACTATAAACTGTACGAAACGAACCTTAATAAAACCGGGTTGATCTCAATTAAGTGTCCTATAAGTGTCAGCAGGACTCTTTGTGGTATAATTTTAATTAGTTAGCACAATTATAGTTTGTCATTAGTGTTGAATGAGAATTATTTAACTAAAATTCAATTTGAATTAGAACTAATTAGGATAAAGTTTTCATTAGCAATCGTGCATTAAAGTTCAAAGAGATGATTTCAGCTTCAGTGGAATCGGCGTTTAATTAGATTGACTGATAAAATTAGGTTTTCACTACTCATAAGGGGAATTAATTAATAACGAATATATAAATCTTTGACATTTCATGAAAATATTTATCAAAGATACCAGGCTTATAATTTAGTACGCCAGACGCGCGTTTCGTCTACATAAGACTCATCAGTGACGCTCATATCAAAATATTTATCAAGCCAAACAAGTAAAAAGAAAAGTGAGACCATCAGTTGTTTGTATCTTTTAAGAAAATTGATTCAATAATCATGGTAAAAAAGTGGAGGTAAAATAACAAAAATTCCGAAATCTAATGAAAGCTCTTAATGAAAAGTACCTAATCATATGACTAAATTAATCGCAAAAACACATCAAAAGAATGGATAACAACAGAGAAGATACCAAAAGTGTAAAATAAAATAAAATTAATACGAAGAAACAACAAATGACAAACAGAAATAAGACGAAGAACCAATAGCAATCAACAACACGCTACCCAAAACATTTAAGCAACTGATACGCTACAAAAACCAAGAATGTTGACAGTTAAAACTCTACTAGAATATGCTTATATATAGCAGGAGTTGCTGAACAAATCGAGACGATTGGTATCACTTGGTCATTATGCCTTTTCTTTTTCGTCACTCCTGTCTTTGTGTAATTATACATAGATCTTTTTATAGTTATAAACAAAATGAAGGATAGCACAAAAAGTAAACTGCTCTCCCATTCCAAGCCTGAGTTTAAACGTACCCGATCCTATGTTGAGGTCTTTTGGTAAATGCTTAATTATTTTATGTGTAGTATGTTTCGTCTTTAACTATCTATTTTCTTACCAGATCGAACATCCATTATGTCTGTGTGGGTACTTTCACCATACTGTGATCTCAAAAACAATGTAATTCCATATTTGCTTCCCCTGTTATTCGATGTATCTACCACGTGACCAGTTATATTAGATTCAAGGTTCATATCCGTCCACGTACCATTGAACGGATAAACAAAATATGACACAACTACTTTGAAATCAGAGAAATCTGTTGAATGTAGATCCCATGAAATGTGAAAAGCATTGTTCGATGATAAAATGGATATGTTTTTCGGCGGACGAAGAGCTGGCACAACTGAAATAAAAGGATTTATTAAAAGGAACAAGGCATTAAGTGTAAAATATATATGCGCTTATCTCCAAATAACGATAATTATATCATTATGTTTGATTAACTTGCACATTTCATGACTTAATTGCTGTTGCTTGTTGATTTTATAATTTCAGATCATCTTTAAGCGAAATTATACAAAAAAAAAAAAAAACAAATACAAAAATGCAGAGTGGATGTTTTATTTTGTGTGACCTTTATTCAAAACACTATGACCATATTGCCCGATTTTAAGAGATAAAATTTTTGATGAATATAGAAAAGTTATATAAATCTAGGCGAACATGATAGTTAGAACAAATTTAAACAATATGCACATCTAAAGGTCACCATAACGTTTTTTATTGATAGAAAATAGTCTGCATTGAAAGTATTATACATGTATTCACATACAATAGTCCGAGAATGTTGACCAATGTTCAGAGATCATATTTAGTTTTTTTTTTACCGTTTTACATGTTAGATAGTGGATCTGAAAAAAGAAGTCACGTTCCTTTGAGTGAATTCCTTACCTTCTACAGATATGTTATAACTTTTCATTTCTTGCCTGTTTTGATGAAGTATCTGTATAGAGCTGTTGTAAACTGTCAAAGAATCATTCCAACAGACATTTATTTCATTTACAGTGAGAACTCTATTACATGCAGAGGTTAAATTCTGTGTTACCGCTAATATTTTGTACCACACATCTGATTGGCTGTTAAAGTGCCATTTGCAGACGACACCGGGTAAAATATCATGCGGGTAACCTGGAGAATTCAATGGTATCACGTCCTCAACTGTGATGTTTCTGTATGATTGACTGCACACTGAAATTATAAAACAGTTATAAAATTGTTAAAAAGCACTTTAATGATTTCCAAACTGCCTTCCTTTACCAATTTAAAAAATTCTCTGTTGATTTACTGCAAAAGGATAATTAGGATAATAGATTACTTGGCGAGGAGAAGTCTACTAAGAATCTAAAAGAATATGCCATTAACTTTGCAATGCTCGTTGTAACTTTATATACTTTTTTTACTTCTATTTGTAAATTAATAATTTTAAAATACTAGTATACCAATAACATTTATCTTCTTTTTAAACTTAATTGACTGTTCTAGATACACTAGAAATGCTATAGCCTATAGTATCTTCAACACCTCTTAATGGACTACTAGCATAATCTATGTAATCCAATTGCACTTGAATTTCCTCATGTAAAGCACCCGACCGTAATATGCAAATTTAACAACATCATTTCCGAATGACATATACACATTCTAGTTTATTTTTTTATGATGTTAAAATGATAATACTAAATCACATTTTAAGTAAATGAATATAATTAAAAGATATATATATATAGTTCTAGTAAAATTATTAAATCGTTTTTTCATTCTCCATTCTCAATTAAATCTGATATACAAGAGTTAACACTATTCAAGCGTCATTATTTGTTTGTGTGTTTATCTGTGATCAGTGTTCTTGCGTGTGTTAGTGCTGTATTTTGTCACGTAGTGTTGTCATTTAAGTGATATTTCTTAACATTGCCGTATAAGCGGGAGGTTAGTCAGGTTCAACCCACCATGTTGCTTTAGATGTCCTGTTCCATATCATGAATATAGTAGTTGTTATCAAATAGTTCGTTTCTATGTATGCTGCCGTTTGTTTATATTGCATTTCGGTGTTCCTGTTTCTTTTGTGTACTCTTATAGTTGTTGTGTTTCCCTCGTTTTTGTTTTGCATCCCAGATTTGGTTCCTCTCAATTGATTTAGGACTTTTGAACATCGGTATACTACTATTGCATTTATTTATGACACTGACACCATCTCCGAAACGGTGGCGTTGTCGTTTTCCTAAATTTCACAATTTATCCAATTTGACGAATTACCAGAGTCAGAATAGTGAAATAAAGTATTTTCTCACTTACTTGTCCTTAGAAAACTTAGTCCAATCACATGTTCTAGTCCGTTTCGAGTTCGTTCAACTAATGCTAACTTGTACATGGATCCAGGATGTTCCGAAATGATGGTCGTGTTCGTTTCTCCTTTGTTCACATCGATGACACTATGCAGGTGTGTACCCATGACGTCACAAACAAGATGATATGTCGCGTTTTGTCGGTTTTGACTTGACCAGGAAACGGAAATGTATTCTGAATGTACTTGCGTACTAAGCGGAGATATAGACTCTGTAAAACAAAACATATGATGAGAACTGGTACTTTTATTGTAAGTCACTGTTTTAAGAGAGTATAAGTGAACATCAAGATACATATGGCGATGATGAATGAGAAAATTCGTTTCTTTGACATTTTTTTCTGACTTTTGAGTTACGCTATATTGAGATATTGTATTGTTTGCTGTGCAAGAGGGAAAATTGTTGGCTTTTGAATGTACGAATTGAAGAGAACCTAAAACCACGTTTACACTGGTCATGAGAAGCAAGAAATAAGTCCCTCATTATTTACGTCACAAATTACTTCAGTTGTCTTATGCTTTTAGTTTGAAAAAATGTACTCTACTCATAAAATAACAGTGATATAAAATAGTCTTACCAGTAGAAAAAATAAATATTAGCTGTATATTTATAACAGAAAAAATCCGTATGAAACTATCCATGTTCAAATTTATTTCAATTTTTATCTACAACCCTTACGACTGTCATTTTGACATTTTTATCAACAACATATATACTGCAGGTGTTTTTACATTTTCTTATTGGAGATACACTTGCATACGAAATGTTATCTTAAATATTAGGTAAAATAGACTAAGTTCAATTTTGATAATAAATACAAAATTAATGCCTTCCACAAAATAATCATAAATTTCGGTAGCATACAAATTGGTGGATTAAAACAAATTAACCTGCCTATTACGTCATAATGCGCCTCAAAATGAGGAACTCAAAAGTTGTGTGTAAACAACAAATCTCTTCTCTTTGACACGGTTCTATGATAAACAAGGGATTGAGCTCAATCATTTGTGTTGATTTAGAAAGAAGGAGAACATAGAATAAATGTGTAGAAAACTATGGAGCTATTAAATGTGTTCAAAGTATTTTTAATTTTCAAAGAGCTTTTTGTGTAAACGAGGAGCCGCATTACGAAAGGATTTTCGGGGTTTGCTAATTTATGGGAAAAGTAATCTCACTTTGTAGCCCGAAAATTTAACAACATATGTGAAAATGTCTAAGCTTCGAAACGAGTCATCACACATATCCAAGTTTACGATATGGACTGAGCAACAGAAGAACACGTTACCAATTGTATGACAGGTGATAATAGTTACGTTGACAGAATTAGTTGAGAAACCTCAATAGATAATACAGGGAATGTGATATAGCAGCTAAAATTGTATAAACATACATAACAACATATAAAAAAGTCAATCAAACATTAATTTGGAAAGATTATCCTTCATTCAATCAGCTGAGAATATACATGGTACATATTTATGATTGATTGATTGAGTGTTGGTTGCTTAACGTCCAGTGGCAAATATTTCATGCATATTCAGGACGAGAACAAGTTCACAATAAATACTATAGGTAGGTCTTGTCATAATAGAGGCCATCTGGGATGATGGTCGGGGAAATTTCGACTGCCACTAGAAAATGAGGGTATATTGGTTAGGGACAGAAATTTTTCCTTGCAACAGGTCACCTACGGACCCCTCAAAGAGTTGTTGCAAGGGTTCTTAACGTGCAAAGAGCGTGGCACTCTCCTTACACGAGGCATCGGATTTAACGTCCCCAATCTGACCGGACGTGACTGCGAACTTGATACATCCCGCACAGCCAAACGGACGCCTCACTTCGGCAAGCGTTTTACTGCCGGTCGGAAGAAGACCAAGTGACCATATTTTTATTCCCCAGTCAAACTTGGGGGCTACATATTTATGATCTCAGGAAGTTTTAATCAGAGTAAGCTATGTCGCATGAACTAGTACACACCTCCGGGTGCGGTATTTTTTCGCTGCATTGAAGACCAATTGGTTAGGTTTCGGCTGTTATTTTCTCTTTGGTCGGGTTGTTGTCTCGTAGACATGTTCCCCGTTATCATTCTCAATTTCATTATATATCTTCATGAAGGTATACCGCATTATGCCGTCGGCATATATAGAGGATAAATTTGTAAGACTGCGAATCTAAGATTTTCTTAAGTTGTAACCTCAGACACTACTCTTGAGTCAACCCATTTGTAGTGTCAAATAAAGGTAACAGTAGTATATCGCTGTTCAATTGTAATAAATCGATCAAGTGAAAACATTTAGTGTCTTCAACCAAAAAAAAAAAAAAAAAACCACAAAAAAAACCCCAAAACATTTATTGAATTTGAAAAAAAGTATGGAATAACAGAAACACTAAACTGCTACACAAGCAAACGTCGAAGTAAATAGGTAACCATACCACTGCTGTTTTGTTATTTTTGAGCTCCCTGCTGAGAGTCTTAAGGATCAGAACTGTGTTCATTGCCAGGAAAAGCATCGCATATTATTAATACTGGCAAAATATATAGAGATGATGATTGGAGTCGTTAATGACCTTGACTGGCTATTCACTATATATATAGAGAAACAGATAAAGCAATGTTATATCAATGTGAAAATGAACGTGTTGAAATGAGATTAAAAAAATGGTATATGATGAGACAGATGTGAAATGAGGGGTGAAAGGGGACTGATTTTTTCATGCTTGCCATCAATTTGCCGTTTCAGAATGTAATGCATTCTGGGTAATATTTCCAAAAGCGTACACAAAAACGTTGTGGTTGGTTTCAAACGTGATAAACAATAGAAATTCAACCAATGACGTAACGTTATTTTCATTTTGGTGTTCAAACAATGAGATTACCCATAGTCCTCTATATTCTGAAAAAGCCAATTGCAATCATAGTTTTAAGTCGTCTTTCTGTCTCAGTTCTAGGAAAAAAAGATACATTAATTTTCAACGTAAAGAATTTTTAACATTTATTTGTCTGAGTTTGAAAAAATATTAAATTTCGGTATATAGATTTCCTTTCGTGTTTTCTTTTTTTCTTTTTTTTTTTTTTTTAAATTTTAATTAAAAGTGACAACCAACACATTAGAATACGCAAAAATCTACAAGGTCAATTAATTGCAATTATTTATACATAATTGATAAAAGTCGACAATATATTATTGAATTCGTATTTCAATGTATGTTCAAAGTAATCTAAATCTGCAGTTAAGAAATTTACAATAGAACACTCATTGTCGTTTCAACACATTGGATTTTTAAAGTCAAAGTTTACCATAGACGATTTTGGATGACCCTGTGATGAATATTTCTTGCCTTGTTTGAGGGTACGTATTCCTGTGACGCAGTGTTGTCATTTGGTGATATTTGTAAACACAGCCATGTAAGATGGAGGTTTTGCTAGCATGAAAACAATGATCAACACATCATTTCTTCTTAATATTTTCTGTAGCAAGTCAGGAATATGGCAGTTAATATAAAATAGTCCGTTTCTATGTATGTTGGCGTTTGGTGTTGTTGCACCTCAGTGTTATTTTCCTGTTATAGTTGATGTGTTTCGCTTGGTTCTACATGTAGTTCATAAACTGTTTCTTCGTATCTATGTATCATTAGGTATTAAATGCTTATGTTATAACGTCTTGATAATGTTAAATCCAGAAAAGCGCTTTTGGACGCAGGACATTAATGAGGTGTAAATGAACTCATTATAGATACCAGGACTAAAATTTTACACTTACGTCAGACGCACGTTTCGTCTACGAACGAATCGTCAGTGACGCTCGAATGAAAAGCATTGAGGATCAAACATTCCTTAAAGTTCTGCCAATTACAGCTATAAGATAATCTATTCCTGAGGTAGAAAAACCTTTGTATTTCAAAAATTCAAAGTTTCGTTGATTAGATAATTGAATTGAATTGAATGTAGGCTTTGCCTTTGTCAACCATAACTTTACGTTGACTAAGTATAAAAGAGAGTTCATTAATCTCTATTCTTTATATGTTTCAACGACAAATTATTCTATAACCAATTATTCTCTATTCTTTCTTTTTTAGAAACACATTAATTTATGGTTTTAATATTTGAACCACAGTACAATTTAATTTTCAAAATGTTTGATACCCATGGAAACAGATAGATAAACTGCGAATAACACATGTTAGAAATAAAATAGTCGTTAAAACAAATTTCCATTAGAACAACTAATCACTTAAGGATGTACTTAGGTGAGGTTTTGGAATTTGTGTAAAATGTTCGGAACTCCTTGGTATTTTTCCATACAATACAATGTAAAATATTTTGCCCCATAACACCCATTTTTTTTTTTTTTTTTTATATAAGACTTAATAGCTCATCAAAGGTCATTTACCAAAATTTTAGAAGATTCTTGATTTTCTTTCCTCTGTTTTGAGACACAAATAATACGAATGCAAATATAAGGTAAAAGTCCGAGTCAGCCTTTTCCCGCCATATTTTAAATCTTAAATATCTCGAAAAGGAAGTCCATGACCTATCAATATTTTAGCTTATCTTTATCCTTAATTGATGCTCTACCAGCTTATAGTATCAATTTAAATTTCTTAATTTTCACCTAACCTCACCTAAGTACATCCTTAATGTACTTTCTATACGTTCGATGACCTGTTTTTGATTTTAATGTTGATGTAGTTTATCACTGCTGAGTAAATATAGTTTGTCTTAAAGTTTGTATTGTTTAGTAGTGTTAGTTTAGACATATTTATTTATAGTGGATTGGGAAACAAGTGTTGCAACTTATATTGATCCCTTTCCACTTTGCGGGAGTGATGCCATGTAACGGTATTTGCCTGCTCTTTTTCGAAATCTACAACGGTGTCTTTAACGTGCAATAGATATTGATCTCTCTTAACACGGGTCACTCATTTATCGTCCCCTTCCGACGGACATATCATCGTTACCTCAAGACCATACCCGCTAATATTGTCAAGTGAGAGCCAAATATTCAGTCCCTGAAATGTTCATCGCGGAACAGGAATCGGACCAGGAATTTTTGTGTTAATAGTCTGATGCGCTAACCACTACACTACGGCTCTCGTAGTATTAATACAGATAGATTACCATGGGAAGTATTACTCGATTTATTTCACTTGACTGGGCGGAGTTTAACCAGTTCGCTAATAATAAACCAGTCCATCTACAGATAGGATAAACTCATCAATGATGTGTCCAGTCATTGTTTTATAAATTTCTTTGATGACACTGATAGGTGATTAGAAATCAGTAATAATTATAACGGCAATCATCCTTATCACACACATCTTCAATTAGACTGTTCCTATGCAAATTAAAATGTAAGCTCCGCCCGATCAGTTGAAATAACATTGGTAATATTTATATGGAATTTGTTTGCTCGTTCAAAATATAGTTTCACTGAATTGATCTCGATCTGTATTCTTTAATATATTGGATAATTAATATCTTGCATTCATCCTCAAGCACCACTGAAGAAAGATTTATTGCCAAAATGCGCATTTGGCGCAGTAAATTTGGTATTGGTAATGTTTTTACAATCAAATCACATACAAAAGCGCATAATCTGGCCATGTTGTACGTCTTACATACATATATTAACTACAGTTAACACCGTATTTACCTTAGCCGTATTTGGCACAACTTTTTGGAATTTTGGATCCTCAATGCTCTTCAACTATTAACTTGTTTGGCTTTACAAATATTTTGATATGAGCGTCACTGATGAGTCTTATGTAGACGAAACCCACGTCTGGTGTACTAAATTATATTCCTGGTACCTTTGATAACTTTTATAATTGCTTTATTATCTCCTGTTTACAGATAGTTGGTAATTATTCAATTGCAAACTATTAGTAAATTGTTTAGATATAATTATAAAAACTCAATTTATTGTTGCAAGAGGCCAAAAACACTAAAGTATTAATTCAATTTCAGATAAGTTCAAAGTTGATATAGATATTGCTAGCAAAAGGCTATCTAAAACGTGACAGCATATTCAATGACGAGGAAATACATACATGTCAAATGTATTATTCGCTAATAAAGTTTTAGATGATACCAATATTAACACATGTTTTGAGACAGAAACAAAAAAAAACGTTGCAGAAAACTACTTAGAATATAAAACTACACCTGGAATTTTCCAAAACAACACCAAATGTATTGTATCCTAAATGTTCTGCAGTTTCATATATTTGTTTATTCACTTGTTGTTTACATATTTCACGTTACGCCCCTCTAAGTTCGTGTTATATGGAGATTCGTATAGAGTATCCTCCTTGTATAAAACCAGTTCCGACAGAGTTATAAGGAAAACAAAACAATGCATGAGTTTTAAAGTCCTCTCATGCATCGGTTGACCGATATGCTATACCAATTTCTCCACTTACTAGCGATATGTTTTCGCAGTCTTATTTTATATCTATATCTTAATATGATAAATAAAATATGAAGCCGTGTGAACAAAGGTGTTTATATGCGAAAATGAAACATTTACTTTCTCAGTAAGGACAATGCATTGCATTGCTAATTGATTTTTAGTCACTAAACATTCATCCCGTGCGTGGGTCAAACATATTTGGGACTTTGATCGAAAAAGAAAACATTTCGCAATTATTCAATTTATCGTTTAGTTCTCACTTATTTTTGAGACTTTTTTCCAACAAATTTCAGATTGAAACAATCTATCATATTACAATGACCCTTCGTCCAACTGCTCCTATCTAAAAAAAACACCAAAAACTGAATGGTAGGGGTTCAAAGTAAAGTTTCGCTTAAGGATGTATTCTTCTGACGTTTCAGTCTCGTTTAAATCTCGTTCCAGAATTCTTTCCAAAACATGTGGTACAAGTGGAAAATATCATTGAATTTTAAAAATTTTATAATCAAACATAACTCTGTGAAAAAATTGTGTTTACAATGAATGATTTTTGAGTAATCCAGTTTTCAAATTTTACGACCAATCAAGTCAGTCCTTTTAGCTAAAATGGGTGAGGGGTACAAAAAATGATTTTACACGGATCATGTACATCCCATATTATTTTTGTCTTTTCAAATTTCTTAGATATGTATTTTTTCAATCATATATAACAAAAAAGTTGAAATGATATGCATTTTGTTCTTAAAATTGAGAAAAATCACAAAATTACAAAATTGACAGAATGGTAAATTTGACACAAAAAAGCATCGAAATATGATAAAACTTTCTTATATTAACACCTACCTATAGTTTTTTTAGTTAAATTTATTCAGATTGGTCCACTTCATCTTTATTGAAAGTATAAAAAAAAAAAAATTAATTGCAGAACTGTGATTTTTTTTCATGATAATAGCCCAAAAATGGGTAAAAATTTATGAAAAATGGGAAAATCATCAAAATTGGTCATTTTCAAAGGGCCGTAGCAAAAAAAAAAAAGAAGTGCACCGCCATATGATTTTTTCTTCACCAATTAATTTGTAACAGTCTTATAAACCTAAAAATAAGATAAAGAAAAAAAATTAATTCAAGAATTTTTTTTGGCTCATCAGAAGTGTACATCCTTAAGATACCTCAATTAGTAGACAAAATGCATTTTTTGGCAGGAAATAGAAGTGTTCTTTGTAAGCATCAAACTAAACAAAATTATACATATGGTTTCCTATCCAGTTGAAAAATATTGAAATAAAGTAAACACCGAATACATTAATCCGTAAGTAAACATAACTTATATTTAATGATTTATAAAAATGTATCACACTAGTTCCTATATTTCACTTAAACTCTTATGAAAGAGAGAACAAAATAATCCTTTCCAAAAAAAGTCGTGTATGGAATTAAGAATCTTTCCCTTACATTAGTATTACCTCCCTTTTTGAGTAGAAGAGCTGCATCGCATAAGAGTCAACGCTAAGCTATTGATAATTCCTGTTGTTTTAAAGATAATGTTTAGTTTTTATGAATAATGAAAATATAAGTGATATTTGATTTTCCAACATACGCGTTATCAAACTCTATTATCAAGCTGAAAATGTTTATAAACGAAGGTAATACATTGTTTTCAGAGTTAATACAAGTTTACATCCCAAAAAAAGAAATAATTCGTTCATAATCCAATTTTAAATCCGAATCATTTTGACATTTTATCTAATCAAAAGAAAAGATCCCAATTCTTAGTCTGACAATGTATCGCCGTTTTATTTGGGTGAAAAGGAGACAACCGACAGAGATTGGCAGCCCGTTTGTATCCTACAGAAACACATGATGCGTTCTGCAAACAGTGTACAAAACATTCCACCATTGCAGTCACAATAATATCATTTGTACTAGAATCCCGCGAAATCTTACATCCAGGCATATGACCGTCAAAGAGTCTTTCTTTTACATTACCATGTATAATCATGACTGTAAAGATCAAAAGAATTCCAAGTATGTGATTTATTTTTGAATAATATCCTGGTTCCATGGTGTATCTTTGTATCAAACTTACGAGTTCAGCAATTTCATACGAATAATTTACACACAATTCTTGAAGAATGGATTTAAGCTCTGTATCTTTCCCGAATATATACTAAATCTATTGTTTTCCAAATGTTCTAAACAATAAACCGCATGTTAACTATTATACAATTCTACAGTAATTTTGTTAACATAATATTGAATTTGATACCTTCAGTAAATTCTAGACCAAGTGATCATAGATGTTTTAACATGGCAAATATTTCATGCAAGTTCTGCATTGTTCTAGGATACAACAAACAAATTATCCTAAAATTGATTAAATGCAGATCGGCATTATGCTTCGTTCAGTCGTGAAATTGTCAACGAAGTGTTGTAAGTCCATTATCATGAAATTCTTTGAAGATATTTCATTACAAATTTACATTTTTAGAAGATTTCATTTAGATTATTCTGGCAATTAGTTCCTATTGTTGTAAATAAATTAGCGTCTTCGATATTTTAGAAAGAGTTCCCCTGGGAATATATTTTACTAATGAACAGGTATTCTTCTTGGTCGTTGATGTAATGTTAGATATAATAGTTTTTCATTTTATGCGTCCGACGTGTGGTATCGTTTGACCTTTCCGGATTTAGATTTAAAAAAAAACTGTAGTTAGTTTAGTTTAAACAATATTTATTAATAAACAATTTCAAGACAAATATTACAATGTTACATAAAGTACAAATATGGGATTCGGAAACAAGTTTGGAAAAACTTTTATAAATCCGTCTCCCTAAAAAAACAAAAAACATCTATTTAACATACAATATTACGTGCCAACAGTATATTCATTTTATGGTAGCATATGATACATTGAATAAATAAACACACACACACAAAAAATAAAAAAATACAACAAATAAAATAAAGGAAAAAAATAAAAAGTGAGAAAAAAAATAAAAAAAATAAAAAGAACAAGAAACAGTCAACTCTTATTTACTTTGCTAGACAGTCACTGGAACCAACACACACGTCCGACCACAATCAACTACACCGGGTCATCCACTCGATTTAACATCATATTTAAAAAAAAAAAAAAAAAGTCTAAATATATAATATATATATACATATACTAGATTAACTTTCAAAACGTTTTGTTTTATTAATGTATTCAGAAACTTTATGAAATATTTGCATATTGTCCTCGTCAGCTTTTAGACTATCCCCATATAAAATAATCTTAAGATTAGAACAAGAGATCGTCCCGATAGTATCCCTTCGAATTTCATTATATTTTGGACATTTGAAGAAATAATGAGAGGTAGTTTCTACTCGACCACAGGAACACAGTGAGTTCTCGATTAGATTTTTTTTAAATAGATGGTCCCTTAGAACACTACTCTGGAGCCTTAGTCTTGCTAAGCATATCTGTTCTCTTCTACAGCCGAAGTGAAAATATAATGGTATTTTATTAATATTTTGAGAAAGATAATTTTTAAAACCCGATTTTGATTGGTTTAGACGAATGTCGTCAGGAATATTGTTCCAAAGGTTTACTACGACTGGTAGAAATGACTTTTGATAATAGCTTGTTCTGCATAATACAGTTTGTAAATTTGAAGACCCCCTAGTCCTGTGGTCGTGTAGATCTAGTCTCTGATTTGGAACTAAAACAGAAAGATAATCAGGACAATCTCCGTGAAACATTTGATGAAATTTTAATAACTTATGTTTATCACGCCGAGACTGGAGAGTTTCCCAACCGGTTTCATCGTACAGCAACTGTCTCGATGTTACCTTAGTACCACCTGTAACGATTCTTGCTGCTTCTAGTTGTAAGTTTTCCAGAGATGTTTTTAAATAATTAGGTATGTTATCCCAGACAATGTCCCCATATTCTAAGACTGGGCGTATGAAAGATAAATAAATAGTTTCTAAATGTTTCCTTTTAAGTTTAAACTTTAACTTTCGAAATAATGCTAATCTAGGAATAGCCTTATCAATAATCATTTTTACATGATTGTTCCAGCTTCCATCTTCATTTATAATTACCCCTAAATGCTTGTGCGACTCAACTTCTTTTATGATATTATTATTCATATACACTGGCGGGTGGTGGGGTTTATGATGCCTCTTTGAAATGGTCATTATTTCTGTTTTGTTAGGGTTGAAATTGACAAGCCATTGCTTAGACCAATTATGTATTTTCTCAATATCTTTATTTAGCTTTTCTGCCGCTTCATATTCGTTATCAACCACTATATAAATTGAGGTGTCATCAGCAAAAAGTTTTATATCACATTCGATGTCATTGACTATGTCATTTATATAAATGAGAAATAAAATAGGACCCAAGATAGACCCTTGGGGTACCCCAGCTGAGACATGTTCGTTATTGGACGTTTCTCCACCAATGACAACCTGTTGCCTTCTTGAGTTTAAATAGCTTTCAAACCAAAGTAACAAGTTACCATTAATTCCTATTTTTCTAAGCTTATATAGTAAGCCTTTATGCCAAACTCGGTCGAAAGCTCGACTAATGTCGCAGAAAATTACCCTGACCTCTTTCCCTTCATCTAATGCTTTACCAAAATCGTTAATAATACATAGTAGTTGGTTTACTGTCGAATCACCAGGGATGAAACCAGACTGGAATTTTGTTAATAAAGAATTTGTAATAATAAAGTTAAAAAGGTATTTAAAAATGCATCTCTCCATTGTCTTACCAATGTTAGACAGCAAAGATATAGGTCTATAATTAAGTAAAAATTCTGGGCCACCTTTGTTTTTATAAACATGTATAACATTTGCTAGTTTCCACACATCTGGAAACCTCCCTGTTAAGAGGGATAGATTAAAAAGTTTTGTAAATGGATACTTCAAGACAGTTGCTGCCGCCCTCAGGAGTCTTGGACTGATTAAATCAGGCCCTGTAGCTTTTGAAATATCAAGATTCAAAAGTACATCTTCAACATCCTGCTCACTAATAACCAGTTCCTCTAGTTTATTAATTTCATCATTTTCTAATATTGGTAATACATTATGTGAATCATCAACAGAAGACTGAGCGCAGAAATAATCGTTAAAATATGTAGCCTTGTCGTAATCACTTTCTATATATTGGTTATTGAAAATTAAAGTTGGATATGTTGATTTTTTGTTTGGTAGTCCGATCAAATTTTTTATGGTTTTCCACCATTGTTTAGTGCTTAATGTGTGAATACTATCAACTTTACTTATTTGCTTTTCTAAGAATTTTTTTTTACTTGATCGAACATAGTTTATGCATTTATTTCTTATACGTCGAAAATTTGACCAATCAATTTCATCGTTTGTTATTTTTGCCTTTTTATTTAATCTTTTACGCTTCCGAATCATTTTTCTTATATTCGAATTCATCCAAGGTGGATCATTTTTCCTAACCTGAACCATTTTATTCGGGATTGATTTTGCTGCCGCTTCGAGAATTTTTTCCGTAACATTTACTGCCGCGGTATTAATGTTGTGATTATCAATTAGAGAATCCCAGTTAATTTTAAGGAGTTCGTTTTTAAACAAGTCATAATCGCCTAAGTGGTATTGCCAAATTTGTCTTTTAAAGGATTTGGTTAATTGTTTTTCGATATTTATTACTGCACTTATAGGGCAATGATAACGTACAGAATTTTCGAGGATGTTTTCACCAACTTCTGAGTACAGTATTACATCCGGATCATTTACCATAATGAGATCAAGTAGCGACACTGACTTTTCGCAAAAATATGTAGCATCAGTAATTATTTGATATAAGCTATTTTGGTTGCAAATTTCTCTAAGATTTTGTTTGCTATGATTAAGTTGGTCATCATTAAAATCACCGCAAATTATAATTTTATCTGCATTCGAATTTATGGCAAGATCTATTGAATAGTTTATTTTTTCCCACGTTTGGTTATCTGAATCTGGCGGTCTATAAAAATTCCCAAATAATATATTTGTTCCTTTAACATGTATTTTGACCCAAACACATTCCAATCCGTTTATTTTAAATTCAGGTTTTTCTTCACTAAAAATATTTTCTTTCACATAAATAGCCACACCCCCTCCTGCTTTATGATTTCTATCATTTCTGTATGGTTTTTTAAAAGATTCCAATTTGATATTGCTGTCATCAGTGTGTGTATTAAACCAGGTTTCGGTAAATAACAAAATATCTCTGTCGCTAAGCTCAGCTTCAATTAAGTCTCGTTTCGCTAGGAAACTTTGTGTATTTAAACATGTAAAAGTTAGAAACTGACTACCAGTGAGCCAGGAGTCGGAATGTGTTGAACAGATACTTGGACTACTTGTAGAATTAGAGATTGGACCGGGATTTTTTTCTATATCACCAGCTCTATACATGAGATAAAACAACCATAAACACGTGGCAATAATTAAGATGGTCAGTAAAATCACCAACGACGACAATACACTCAAATTCATATTCTGAAAATCATCAAGTTTATGTTTTTGTTTTGAGTAATAGTTTAATCTAACATTTAGTAAAGCATAAAATAACATTGTTATTTCAATGTTACATATTATTCGACATAAGACATATAAATGTACACCAAAAGATTTGTACTTTGTTATGATCAGTAATAACACAAGTTGATCTATAGTTAGGCGTAGATGCTTAGGCAATCGAGTAGACCGCGAGTAATTTGACCCAACGCGTGCCCTATATGTAATTAGGTCAACGTTTGACATAACGGTATTATTATAGTAGATACTTTGTGTAATATAGGACACGCGTGGGGGCTTAGTGTGCTCATAGTATAATAATGGTTATAATCGGATCGTGTGTTGGAGGCAACAGTGACTGACGACAGCTGATAGGAATAGTAGGACGTGGATGACTGATAAAAAAAAGTAAGTAGGAAAAAGTAAAATGTATACAAAGTGAAAAGGGAGTGGAACATGTAACAGAAAAAAAAACAGGATTTTACCACAACAGTGCCAAAAATAGTTGTACTGTTAAAAGAAAATAAATAGTATTAACTCTGTTTGGACATCAAGATTCGTATATCAAGAAGATATATTAGAATAACATTTTTGTTTGTTTTTGGTGCTTTAATTGACTACTAATAAGCAATGAATAAAGGCTTTTTGAGTGAATTTGATCTTTTTAACTAATTCAACAAAACAAAAAAAACTCAAACAATGCAAGAAAATAAAACAAACACAAAAAAAAACACAAAAAAAACACACCAACAACTGAAAACCCATCAACATAACCAGAGGAAAAAAAAGGGGGGGGGAATTAAGTAAAAAGCCAAAGGGAAACGGGAATACAACTTATTTCGATATAAGGGGTAGAATACAATGACACTTTGAATTACATGTAGTAGAACATAACTATTTTTGGCAATTTTTTTTTACATGTATCAAAGTAACAATATGTATACATTTTCATAAGTACTAATAGTCAAATGAGTACAGGTGTACGCTTGATTAATCTAAAATTTTCGCTGTATAGGAAAATTGTAAACATAACCAGAGGAAAAAAAAAAAAAGGGGGGGGGGGGGAATTAAGTAAAAAGCCAAAGGGAAACGGGAATACAACTTATTTCGATATAAGGGGTAGAATACAATGACACTTTGAATTACATGTAGTAGAACATAACTATTTTTGGCAAATTATTTTTACATGTATCAAAGTAACAATATGTATACATTTTCATAAGTACTAATAGTCAAATGAGTACAGGTGTACGCTTGATTAATCTAACATTTTCGCTGTATAGGAAAATTGTAAATGTGATATTTTTACATCGTTTTTAATTGGTTGATCATTTATTAGTACTTAGAGCACTCGTATAAAGTTGAACAGGAACGTCACTAGCTGGTTGTTCGCTGACCCTGTCATGACCATTCGACGCGTACTGCATTTCTGTTTCTTGATTGTCTTCAATCTCGTTTATTTCAGTAAAGTTATCGGATTGGAAAACATAATCATTCAGATCATACATACGTGTGACGGCGTGTTTTTTGTTGTCGTTCCCAATAATCATGATCTTTCCATCAACCACCCATGTTGCCTTAAGTCTATGGTTGCGCACATACGCTCTAGCTTTGAATGCTATTTCATCTCGCGTCTTTGTTAAGTCTTGGTTTATACAAATATCATGAAGACCTGGTATTTCTCTAAGTTTCTTGGCCGATTTTAAAATTTCGACTTTTAAATCATGCTTTGGGAACCTTGCAATGATTTGGCGAGTTTTATTTTCCTTGAATTTTCCTGTACGATGGCTTACGCTAATGTCATCAACTTTTATGTTCACTCCTATCCTTTTTACTATGTCAATCACCTTTTCAGTAGTATTTTCACCTCTTGAAAAAGGCACACCACTTAGACGGAGTAGACCTTTTCTACTGTGCTGTTCGAGATCGTCAACTTTTTCTTGTAGTTTAGTGTTTTTTACATGCAGCTCATTTAGTTGGTTTGTTTTTATTTTAAGGGTTGATTCCATTTTGCATTGTTTTTCTTCTATGTCGTTTATCCTGTCAATTAAGTGTTTTTGTTTTTCGTTTACAACCCTCTCGACGGTCTTGTCAATATCGTCTTTCAGTAGCTGTTTAACAGTTTCGGCTATCCTAACTATATCAATTTCAGTCAAAGATACTTTAGGAAGCAAGTCTGATGGATTACTCATTTCGACTTTTCCTCTAGAATTACAATCTGATTGTTCTGACTCGCTGACTGTGTCAGACTCGGAACTTATTTCACTATTTGTACGTTGTCTCTTGTCCTCAACTTGCGACGACGGTGATGGCCTTGAAGATTTTCGGCGTCGACGTTTTTTAATGTTTAATGGGGTTGTAGAGTATGTTTCGTCGGAGTCGCCTCCCTTCATCTACTTAGTTATGAAACAATCACTATATATATAAATATATATAAATGTACAATATAAATATTTTGGTTTTCAGTTTGTAGTTAGTAAGTTAGAGACCAGTTGTTAGACGTACTTGCATCACCAAAGTCTTCAAAGCCAAATTCAAATGTTAGATAAAAGTTCATCCACGTATTAATGGCTGTCGTTGTTTTGGTGTGGTCTCGTAGAAAAATTATCCATAAGTAGGTTCATTTAGACACAAAATTCATAGTTCGTGTACTAAAGTGTTTTCCTAGAGTTTAACTAATACACTGCTGTGGTAAAATGTGTTTGAAGTTGTGTTTTTTACATTTTATCGGGATTTTTTACCAAGAGTCATTTACCATACCTGTTGGCACTAGGGTGCACTCGACTCACTCCCTATAAACTGTAGTTAATTTCATCTCTCTTGAATGTTCCGTTTCGTTTTAAATAATGATATATATCTATACTACTAAAAGGAGGAGACCTTTTTCATTGTACCGCAAATCCTCTGAAACCATACCAAGTCGGAAATACTTGTGATATAATGTGTAAGTGTAGTGCTTTGTTTTTCCTTAATTTGTTTTTGAACATTTTTTCCCCACATACAATGTAATGTCAATTTTTGAGCAAGCATCAAAATTCGGACACCGTTGTTGATCCATGTCTTATACTTGTTAAAGCATGCCCAGTCGACGAACTGCCGGCGAAATTTAAAAACTCTTTATTGCAACAGTTAACTTGCATAATGGTACCGCGATTTCGCGTGTATCTTCAAGTATGTATTAAAATAATTTAATTTTGGATGTAACGCGTCTTCTGATTGGCTGACGTTGTTATATTTATAGACATAATTTTGTCGTGTGACCATGACGTCATCAACGTTTTGTCATGGTTTACACCTGTTCAAAATGGAATTTAGAATTAAATTATAAGAAAAGACTGTAGTGTGCACCACATTTGTGATGTTATTTCTTCATAGACAGGAAAAATATTACAGTCATTCCTTAAATAGCAGAAGAATAACACGGAAGTCTTCGAAATGATTTGCAATAATATCAGGCTTAAATGTCAAGAGTCTTCAAATTGCTACTTAAAAATATATATACGAGGCTATTAACATCTGCCTTCCTTTTTCATTTAGCAGATATTTTCCAAACAGCTGGTTTTGGAGGAGTTGGATATCATCCCGGTGTAAAGTATATGATTCGTGGTTACACGAGACTTCCCGAGAGCGTTTCGAGTGTTTAAAATCCACAGTTAGTACTTTTCACTACTTTTCCACTGAATCTGCCTATGATGGTTAACTATATATTTTATCAAATATAACATACATTAAGGTAGAATATCAAAATGCTGTAAAATGCCTCTCTGATGTTTGAATCTAATAATTTAACATCCGGGTCATTAGTATGGAACGCCGATAACGACCGGGTACCAGTCTAGTAAAAAGTAAACCAGTTGACAACGCTTCCTTTTGGGTTTGTAATTAACAGAAACACACGAGGATGTTTGCATACAGTAAATAAAACAATCATTCATATAGGATACAAATATTGTATGTGTTGTCATATTATTTCGTATTTTAAATCCAGAAATTCCGCTGAATATTTTCTCCTTCATTTCAGTATGCTAAAAAGTGTTAAAATAGCGGGGACGGTAAATAGCTGAACATAGTTTTGTCCATCGATGAAGTCCATCTATGGCTAATTTTATCCCAAAATATACCCCAGAGGTCTTTTAATCGTTCGGCTGCTCTCCTATTGATTTATATGCAATATCTTCAATCCTTTAAATCCTCTAGATCATAGTGGGTGCCATATTGGCCATTTAGGTTATAAAACACGTGCCTTTGCACCATATGCTAGACACCATTACACCATACACGTTTTGTTTTACACCATCCAAGGGCTGTATAAACATCTCCAGTTAAATAATCATTCTATAATGTGTGGCCAGAAAAAATAGTCTTATCCTGATTCAACCCATATGTCGAAAATTCTAAACGGAAAGTCCCTAAACAGATGGAAAAATCATAAGATCAAACACCTCAATCGAATAAATTAATTCTAAATGGAAAGTCCCTAAACAGGTGGCAAAATCATAGGATAAAACACTTCAATCGAATAAATTAATTCTAAACGGAAAGTCCCTAAACAGATGGCAAAATCATAAGATCAAACACTTCAATCGAATGAATTACAACTGTCATATTCCAGACATGGTACAGACATTTTTGATTATAGGAAATGGTGGTTGAAATTTTTTTAAATGTAAATGAGAACATTTCTTGTGCCTTTAAGTACTTGAAAAGAATTATATGTTTATGATCAAAGTACAAAATAGGTTTGTCCCATACACGGATTGAATGTTTGTGACTAATAAACAAATTCTTATAGCTATGCGAATTATTGTCCTCACTGAGAAAAAAAAGATCACCATTATATGATCATATTCGCGCGTTATTTTTTTTAATGTAATATCGAATAGGCAGGAAAATATTAGTCATTTCTTATAATTTAATTCTTAATTCCATTTCAAACCAGAATGAATAATGAAAAAATAACGTCGATGACGTCACGGCTACATGACAAAATTATGTCTATGAGCTGATAAACAAAACGCTGTCAGCCAATCAGTAGACACGTTACATCCAAAAATAAATCATTTTCAGATAATAACACATTTGGTCACAATACATCATCTTTTATATTTCATTCTAGACTATCATTCGTCACAACTCGGCCGTTTCCGTACCTTCAGTAGAGAACTCACCCGAGAATTGCCGATCGACTAGAATTTAGATATATAAAACTGCGAAAACATATCTCTAGTAAGTTGAGATAGTTATCAAAGGCACAGGATTATAGTTTAATATGCCAGACGCGAGTTCGTCTACATCAGACTCATCAGTGACGCTCAGATCAAAATAATTTCAAAGCCAAGTACAAAGTTTAAGAGCATTGAAGAAACTGCGAAACCATATCGCTAGTTAGGTGAGAAACTGTATAGCTTATCATGATTTCCTTCATAGAGGGTTGCTGCTCACAATAAAGCTCTATATTAAACCAAGAGTTCCAATTGAAATTGAAACCCTCCCTTTATAAATTTTATGGACGCCATCACGAGTTGGTTGAGTTTTATTGAATAAACGTTTCATACACAGATGATATCGGTTATGCCACTTATGCGTAACTAAAATTCCCTTCCCTTTTCACGAATGTGACCTACTAAAAACACTATTTACAGAATTTAGAATAACATGAGCAGGACGACGGTTGCCACATGTACAGCAGGATGTCAGTCGATTGTACAACTGTGTTATTGACTATTGGAGTGTTACTTGATGATAACTCTTTAAAATGTTTCAAAAATGACGAAAGGGGAACTTCTGTACTATTAGCGCTTCTTTTGGAACATTCGATAAAACGTTTTAGGGTCGTTTTTACGTAAAGGCTCAACATGGTCAAGCATGTTACCTTCTTTACGTTTACACTGCCGTTTTAAACTTATTTTCTAACACTTTGTATTGTCTCTTCGCAGAGATAAGTGTCTGATGATTTTCTGCTATTTTGTTTTTATTAAACATAATTAACGCACTTAAGTAAACATGACGAAGCCTTCTACATTCACAATTGAACCATGGTTTATCAGTAGTTTTACATGCAAATTTTCGGCTAGTACGTCGAGAATCAATTGATTTATTACTGGTACTTCTAAAAAGTGGCGCAACAATGTCCGTTTACTGGCTAGTAAAAGTTCCAATATAATTGACAATACATCACAAATAACTATTTGGCTAAGTAACCCACTATTCAAAATTAAGGATTCGTAACACTGTTCTTTTAAGTCATCGTTCCACCGAAAACTGTCAAATGTACTTGAAGATACATTACTGTTTTGTTGTTCATGTGTACAAGACAGCGCTTTGCATTGCAGACGTATGCGAAGAGGCACATGATCAATAATCGAAGTCAAGCTACTAACTATAAACTGTTCCACAATGTGAAAATAGTCAAACGGTACTATCAGGTAATCTACGACAGTCGGACACCCATACCACGCGAACCAAATAACTTAAAATCGTTAGCCGTTCCATCTTTGTGTCGATCATTCACAATTCGAAGTCTAGTACTTCTACACAAATTTAAGAGTTTTGTTCCGTACTCATTGGTAACTTCATCAGGATTCCTTCGAACAGGTAGATTATTGTAACTCATATAGTTAAAATGTGATTGAAATCGACAAAAATGGATTCAAACAAACTATCATGTTTAATAAAATCATTACCCATTGCAGTTCTAGCATTCATTTCACCTAATAAAAATACCCTAGACTCAGTTGAATAGTTTTCAACACAATTAATCAGTTCAAAAATATATCATTTTCATACATTATATAATAATTTGAGCTAATTGGTGGTAAATAGACACAACCAACATAATAATCTTGACCACAAATTGTCACTTGTAACCATATAATTGTATCATGGAGAATTTTAACAACTTTAATAAAGTTAGAAAAAACAGTTTTTAATCATCTAGGAAAATTCCTCCTCTCTGTTTATATTTACTTTTTAATAACTGGTTTACATGTAAAACATCTAAAGCATTATCATATGCATTATCAATCCAACACTCAGATAAAATAATTACACCATAAGAACATATATAATTTAAAAAGTTAGGCTCAGACAGTTTGTCATGTAGACCACCATTAATGTTCCAATACAAAAATAACAATGATGAAATACTTCTCGATGTTTCCTAATCAGCTTCAGTATGCATATCGGCTAATACAAAGAGGTATATTCAACAGTTGGAGTCGATCATAATCTGATTCTTAAATTGTAAAGATCTACTGTATAAATTGTAATCCGGTTCTTAACAATTTTGCAGAAATATTAAAAGCATATATTTTTTCTAAGTTTAAGATTACAATTTCTCATTTCCATATGTACAATTGGCCGTTATAGAATCAAAAGGACAATGAGTAAAAGAGGGACGAAAGATACCAAAGAGACAGTCAAACTCATAAATCCAAAACAAACTGACAACGCCCTGGCTAAAAATCAAAAAGACAAACAGAAAAACAATAGTACACACGACACAACATAAAAAACTAAAGAATAACCAACACGAACCCCACCAAAAACTAGGGGTGATATCAGGTGCTCCGGAAGGGTAAGCAGAACCTGCTTCACATAATTTAAGTGTTTCTACCACAAATAGAAAATAACGCCACACTTTTGATAGGGTTGAATTTCAATTGTTTAGAACTTTCTTAACCAATCACGACACTTTCGTACATACATTTGAAAATATTACCCAGAATACATTAGATTCGGAAACGGCGAACTGAAAGATAAAAAACATATCATTTTATTGTAAGAAGACTTTTCTACAAATGGCAATTCTTTTCAATTACTTAAAGGCACAAGAAATTTTTGGAAATTCAATTTTCTCGCCAACTTTCACTTTGGTAAGAAACTCTTTTTTCCAACATAATTCAGAATGAAACATTTTATTATATGATAATGACAGATCACCTAAGAGAGACTGAATGATCGGAGTTCAAAGAAGATTCGAGCAAGAAACCTTATTCAGTAGACATGATGCATTTCTAGGCAGGAGATAAATCCTTTTTTGTTAGCATTATACAAAAAATATATACCCAGTTGAAAATGTTGAAATAAAGTATACATAGAACACATAAATCTGTAACTCAAACACAGTTTATATTGAATGATTTAAAAATACGTATTACACGTCAAGTTCTTATATTCCACTTTAACTTTTATGAATTTGTACTTTCCCGAATATCGTATACGGAATCACGAATTTTGTCCGAATATTACGATGTGAAGTAAATGACCTCTCTTTTCGGTTTGTAGAGCTGATACACAGTACAGTCAACGTTAATTCCTTTTGATGAAACGTTGATATTTTTTTTATGATTGATATAATTATAAGCGATATTTTGTTTTCCAACATACTCGTTATCAAACTCGATTATCAAGCTGGAAATGTTTATTCACTAAGGTAATGCATTGAGTAAATACTAGTTTACTTCCTAACAAAAGAAATAGTTCGAATATAATCAAATTATAAATCCGAATCAACTTATCAATAGAAAAGATCCCAATTATTATTCTGACAATGTATCGCCGTTTCATTTAGATGATAGGGAGACAACCGACAGCGACTGGCAGCCTTTTTGTAGCCTACAGAAATACACGATGCGTTCTGCATACAGTGTACAAAACAATCCACCATTGAAGTCACAATAATATCATATGTACTAAAATTCCACAAAATTTTACATCCATGCATATGACCGTCAAAGATTCTTTCTTTTACATTACCATGTATAGTCATTACTGTAAGGATCAAAACAATATTAAGTATGTGATATAATTTTGAATAATATGCTTGTTCCATGGCAGTATCTTTGACTCACATTTACGAGGTCTGCAATTACATACGAGTAAAGGGAGCTTTACAATTTACACACAATTGTCGACGAATAATTCAAGCTCTCTATATTTACCGTATAAATAATAAATATTTAGTTTTCCAAGTTTTCTATATACGAGAAATATAAGTACGCAATCTGCAATCTGCAGATAGTAAATAGTAATTACTGTAAACAATAAACCGCATGTTGACCATTCTATAAATCTACAGTCACTGTGATTTTATTAATGTAATACTAATAACGAATTTGATACCTTCAGCAAATACTAGACAAAGTGATCATAGATGTTTGAACATAGCAAATATTTCATGCAAGTTCTACATTGTTGTAGGATACAAAAAACAAATAATCCTCAAATTGATTAAAAGCAGATCGGCATTATGTTGTATTGAATCATGAAATTGTCAATGAAGTGTTGTAAGTCCATTATCATGAATTGCTTTGAAGATATTTTATTACAAATTTACATTTTAGAAGATTTCATAAAGATTATTCTGGCAATTAGTTTCTCGTGTTGTAAATAAATTCTTCGTTTCAGAATCTAATGTATTATGGGTAATATTTTCAAAAGTGTATATCAAAGTGTCCTGATTGGTCGAATATTTCATAAATAATTGAATTTAACCAATGACGTGACGTTAATTTCATTTTGGGGTACGGTGTAAGATATAGTCGTATTTCATGTCCTAAGCATTGTATCGTTTGCCCTTTCAGGTTTTAAGATTTCAGAAATAAAACTGTAGTTAATTTTATTTCTCTATAATGTTCGGGATAGAGATTGGATATAACGGCACATCACATGTAAAAAATAATTTCTAAATAAGCCATTCATGTATATAAAAAAATTCTCTTTTATAATTTGAAGTTTATAACTTCGTTTTGTTTTAAATAATGATAGATATCCATACTACTAAAGGTAGACCATATTTCATTGAGCCACAATTCTTCTTAAGGATGTTCGCTACTCTGTTAAAAAATAACAAGCTTTTTAAAAGATTGTTATGAATTGATAGTATATAAGTAAAGAAACTAAAAAAGTAGAAAAAAATGGAGGGTCTGTGTGCTCGTTTCTGAGATATAAGCCATTGAAAATTTGGCGGGAAATAATTCTCTCTAGATTTTTCTTACATTTAACATTGGCAACTATTTGTTTCAAAAACAATGAAAAAATTACAAGAATTTTATAAAATTTTGAAATATGGCTTTTTAACCTATATGTAATAAAATTATGAAAAGAAAAGTAGGGGTTTGTGGGCAATTTTTTTTAATGACAATACATGGATAAAACCAAGGATTCCGAAAATCTGGCAAAAAATCAAACAAAGAGAGGAGCAAACATCCTTAAACCATACCAAGTCGGAAATATTTGTAAAATGATGTGTAAATGTAGTGATTTGTTCTTTCTTAATTTGTCTTTGAAACAATCTTTTTTCCCCACTGAAAACGCCATTTTTTTTAGCAAACATCAAAATGTCTTATACGCTTTCGAGCATGCTTAGTCAACGTACTTCCGGCGAAATTAAAAAAACTCTTTGATGCAACAGTTTACATGCCTTATTGTACCGCGATTGTGCGTGAACCGTACGTATTGAAGAAACAGAAGAATCGTACGGAAGTCTTAGAAATTATTTGCAATGATAGCATGGCTTGAAATGTCAAGAGTCTGAAGCAAAAAAAACAACATATGTCTTCCTTAAGTTAGAAATATTTTCCAAACAGCTTGTGTTCGAGGAGTTGAAAATCTTGTTGTAAAGTATATGTTTATACGTTACTTTCCGAGAGAGTTTCAGTTGTTTAAAATCCACAATTAGTACTTTCTCACTACTTTTCCACTGAATCTGCTTATGATGGTTAACTATATATTTTATCAATAAAACATACATTAAGGTAGAATATCAAAATGCTGTAAAATGTCTCTCGGATGTTTTAATCTAACTTGTAAACAAGTTAATTCTCTGACGTAATTAACCATCTTGGTCATAAGGATGGAACGCCGATAACGGCCGGGTACCAGTCTAGTGAAAAGTAAACCAGTTAATCCTGTGACGTAATTTAACATCCGGGTCATTAGCATGGAACGCCGATAACGGCTAGGTACCAGTCTAGTGAAAAGTAAACCAGTTAATCCTTTGACGTAATTTCACATCCGGGTCATTAGAATGGAACGTTGACAGTTGACAACGCTTCCTTTTGGGTTTGTAATTAACAGAAACACATGAAGATGTTTGCATACAGTTAATAAAACAATCATTCATATAGGATACAAATATTGTATGTGTTGTCATATTAGTGCGAATTTTATAACCAGAAATTCCGCTGAATATTTTCTCTTTCATCTCACAATTTGACATAAGTATTATTATTCCGAAAATAAATATTATCCTCAACATCAACTTCATATTTTAGGTTCTTAATACTGTACCATGTATAACCACTAAATATCCGTGCAATATTTCACGTGAATTACGCGTATAAGCTCGATTAACGTTAATTTTACGTGAACAAAATTTGCCTGTGTAGTATTTTATAGGAAGTACAATACACTTATTCTAAGCAACTTGACTGATAAGTTTCACTGAACAGGGAATATGTGCGTCAACCATCTTGTGATCTATTCAAAGTTACACAGATAAATTTGCCTCATAAGAATACTTAAAAAGAAGTTGAGTAAAACAACGTCTTCTCACCGATTCACTTTCAACGTTGTTCACGAAATACCAAAACAAAATCTGCATTAATCACTTTGAAATGAATATATTTGAACCGTTTACCCTCAGTACTCGTTTTTAGTTTATTTGAAAGTTTAATTAAACCACCCATAATTAGACTATTTTTTATATTCATAATCTTTGTTGCGTATATACTTCCGAATAAAAAAAAACATCTTTGTGAATATGTGTCCAATGGATTTCAATACCAAGACCTTGTTGCCAGCAATGTAAAAACATCTTATTACAACTTATCTTCATTAAGAATCAATCAAACTTCATCTCAATCTTAAATTTCCTTAATTAAAATCAACGGAATCAATTCAAGGTTAAACTGCGGTATTATAAGAATTTACACTAATAAGCAATCTACCGTTGATTTTCTGTTTATGTTTTTTAAGGCAATACAAAACTACTTTTCCAGAAAAACTCCGTCATGTGTACACTCAATGGTAGTTAATGCATGTATAATAGAATAATTATTTCAGCGAAGATATATTGGAACAGTTCTATTATTTTTATATAATATTAGTTAATAGTCTGTATAAGTTTGACATGCAAAATAATAATCTCCTGTCATACATTGACCTTGTCATAATAGATTACTAGTAATAGTTTTTAGCTTTCTCCCTTAAAGTCATATGAAGCTTAAAAAAAACAAAACATGATTCATATTTTTTTCTTACTAAATGGCTTGTTTTTATTATAAAACTGATGTATCATACTTTTTTCTCAAGAAAATTGTATAATTTTTCCAAATGTAGAAAAATTTACTTTTTTTTTAATTGTTTGCTTTCAGTAAATAATTCGCCGATATGTTTTTCGTATGCATTGAACTCAGCCTTACTCGTAAAAATCCGGTGATCGCTATACGCATTGATCTGTCATTGAAATAAACTATTATTGTATTCTAAATATCATACACGTGCTCAATATCCATGCTTCTTTGTTGATTGTTTACTATAAGCTGACAATAGATAAACTACGGCCACAAAACACGACTATTAATAAGCTGCCATATTTTCACACTATAACAGACCGAGAATTTTTTTATTGATTGATTGATAGGTGTTTGCTTTACTCCACATGAGCGCAAAAAGACTATATCGCGACGAGGACTATTTCTAATATTTCTACAATTTAAAGTACTTTTTTTTACGATTCTATGCTATGGATGCGAAAAAAAATGATAAAATGAGACCAAGTTTATGATGTAAACATGCATTGATTTAAGAATTGGATAAATATTATTTTCATCACTCAATCGTTCATATGACTTTAAGAGTGATATGTTTTTTGTGTATTGACAATGGAAAGCAAGCGTAAATTTATCAATGCGTAACATGTGATAACTACATCTAATTTTTTGTTAAGCTGAATACAATCTGCTTCCCTATGTCAATCGACGGCTGGTTCTATACCGGATAAAACGGTCCCCTGCCAACGCATAGTATGATATCTCGAAGTGATGATTTGGTGTTTTAACATATTTTAAATGAAATTAACTACTGATATCAAACGTATTCAGCTTAACAAACAATTAAATGTAGACTTTTAATACGTTCAGGTATTTCACATCCAATTTTTTATGGTAATATTCTTTATAAAGCACAAAGGTGTCAGTATTCACCTCAGAAACTTACAAAACCTTTGAATAGACTTATTAAGAAGGGATATAATTACGATACTGTTGTCAAGTCATTAAAGATTGCATATTTTGGCGTTAATATTGAGTCATTGATAAGGTCTTTGCATCGGAACTAAACACATTTATTCTAAAAACAGTTGTTGGCATGACACGGGTTATGTTCTTCTCATATATGTTATGATGGTATGATACTAAACCCCTAACGGGAAGGATTGTGCCTGATGTTCATATGATGAAATCATAATCTTTCAGTCAGTTTAGTTGAAGTCTGGAGCTGGCATGCCAGTTAACTGCTAGTAGTCTGTTGTTATTTATGTATTATTGTCATTTTGTTTATTTTCTTTGGTTACATCTTCTGACATCAGACTCGGATTTCTCTTGAACTGAATTTTAATGTGCGTATTGTTATGCGTTTACTTTACTACATTGGTTAGAGGTATAGGGGGAGGGTTGAGATCTCACAAACATGTTTAACCCCGCCGCATTTTTGCGCCTGTCCCAAGTCAGGAGCCTCTGGCCTTTGTTAGTCTTGTATTATTTTAATTTTAGTTTCTTGTGTACAATTTGGAAATTAGTATGGCGTTCATTATCACTGGACTAGTATATATTTGTTTAGGGGCCAGCTGAAGGACGCCTCCGGGTGCGGGAATTTCTCGCTACATTGAAGACCTGTTGGTGACCCTCTGCTGTTGTTTTTTATTTGGGCGGGTTGTTGTCTCTTTGACACATTCCCCATTTCCATTCTCAATTTTATTAGATTTAAAAACTTAAAGGTTTCACAAAAACGCACTGATAGATATACGCTTGCTCTTCATTGTCAATACAAAATAATGTCCCTCTTATGGAGAAAACTAAAAAAAATGTTAATCTTTTATTAATAGAGGGTCAATGTATGGCAGGAAATGATCGTTTGACATGTCAAATTTATACAGACTATTACCTTATATTATATAAGAATAATCGAACTGATCCAATATTTCTTCGTTGAACGGATGCTTCTATTATACATGCATTTACTATCCTTTGAGTTTACACTTGACGGTGATCTCCCCGGAACGTAGCGTTGTACAGTTAAGTCTGCCTCATAACTCGGCTTACATCTAGAAATTAGCAATGAATATCGGTTGAAAACAAAAGTATTTTGCCAAAAGAGATAATTTCAGTTTCCCTATTGTGAACTTTTCATTTCTATATAGCAACATTCCAGCAGCGCCTACATACGGAGTATATATCTGTCAGTTGAAACAATATTCCAGGGCTTGTATAGACTGATTTCTTTAATGTTAATTAAAAAGTATATATAAGATTGAAATGAAGTTTGATTGATTCTTAATGAAAATAAGTTGTAATAAGATTTTTTTACATGGTTGTGCTATTGAATTCCAGTAAACATATATTCACAATTTTTTTTATACTTGAAAAGATTTACGCAACAAAGACTATGATTGTTAAGGAAACGTCTAATACAGACAAGGTTTATCAAACTTTCAGATAAACACGAAACGAGTACTAAGGGTAAACGGTTCAAATAAATATTATTATTTAATAATTTCTAAGTGTTCAATGGACATATTTTTTGTATTGCAGGAACAACGTTTAACGTAAATCGGTAAAACGATCTTAAATACATGTTAAGATTAATATAAAGCATAATTTAAATACAGTGAAACCTGATTAAACCGAACGCTGAATAAACCGGAAACCTGTCTAATCCAAACTTGTTCTGAAGACCAATCATATCACATTTTATGCATTGTGAACCTGATGAAACCGAATACCTGCCAAAACCGAACAAAACCTCAAGTCCCGAAAAGGTTCGGTTTAGTCAGGTTTCACTGTAATGTGTGTAAATTAGCATTTAGTATAAACTTGAAATTGATATATGAAAAATGGTTGAAACAGATGTTCTTATATCAGGGATTTTCATCAATTCAAAAGAGAAAAGTTCCGAAGAATAATTGTATATACATCCTTTGAAATACAAGTGAACGGATATTCAGTGTTTATGAGAGATGCAGTATTAAGAACAAAGCAACAAAAATGAAACACATATTTGGAACGTTATTTATATTCGGGATTATTATAATGATGTCACGCTGTGAAACGAGAGAGAAAATATTTAGCAGACTTTTTGATTATAAAATTCGGAAAGATATGACCACACATGACATAGTGGTATTATATATGAATGATTGTTTTATTTACTGTATGCACACATCCTCATGTGTTTCTGTTAATTACAACCCTACCAATAACCGATGTCAACTATCGACAGTCCATCCTAACGACCCAGATGTCATATTATGTCCGAGGATTGACTGGATTGTTTATCACTGAGATTTCAAATTTGAAGAGGTAAACATCATTCTAATATTGTACATTTTTATATGTTTTAATTGTTAAAACATATAGTTAACCATTTGAAGCAGTTTCAGTGGTAGAGTAGTAAAAAAAAAGATTATGCTATTATTCTACTGTTATAATACTATTGAATGTTTCTTCAAATTATGTATGCACCTTTCAAGTGTAAGGGAGCTACGATTTGATTTTTATGGGGGGGGTGGGATTGGGGGGGGGGGGGGGGGGGGGGGGGGTGGTATGGGGCTAGGATGAAAATTTTTGTCCTGCATTTTTTTTTAGCTGTAATCTCTGTCCTGCCTTTTTATTTTTCACTCTAATCGGTCCTGCCTTTTTTTTTTTTTAGTTTATCCTGACTTTTTTTACCTAAATTGTTGTCCTCACTTTTTTTTTGCAAGTGTCTCATCCTGCCTTTTTTATTCAAAACTCCTGTCCTGCCTATTTTTTCAAATTTCATCCTAGCCCCCCCCCCCCCCCCCCCCCCCCCATAAAAATCAAATGGTAGCTCCCTAATAAAATTATTGTTGATGATTGCTGCTTGCTACAATTTTTTTTATGGTTAATTGAATGACACTTAACTCCTGCTTCTTTTCTCCACTATTGAAAATTTTCAAAACATATCACCAAAGCTCCTTTGATATATAAAAACATAAAGGCAACAGTAGTATACCGCTGTTCAAAATTCATAAATCGATAGAGAAAAAACAAATCCGGGTTACAAACTAAATCGGAGGGAACGTATCAAATATAAGAGAACAACGACACAACAGAGACACACCATCGAAATGTAACTCACACAGAAACGAACTATATTGTAACAATGGCCATTTTCCTGACTTGGTACAGTGTATTTTATGAAAAATGATGGGTTTAACCTGGTTTTGTGGCATGCCAAACCTCCCGTTTTAATGGCAGTGTTAATTATAACATTAAAATGACATCATTACACGACTGGGTTACAATAAATAAACAGATAAATGGGAGAATATATAGGACAGAGAAACAAACGAATTATAGCCATCAAAAGGTAACAGGTTAAAACATATTTTTATACGCCAGACGCGAGCTACGTTCACACAAAACTATGCTCAGATGTAAAAAGTTTGAAAGCCATAAAAACTACAAAATTGAAGAACGCCGAGGACCAAAAATTCCAAAAAATTGTGAGGCCAAGTTTATCCGCCTGGGACAAAAACATCATTATTATCAAAAATAATACATAGTTTCCTAAACAGTGAATTTAATTAAATGACTACATGTATATAATAGATATACATGATTAAACTGAATTGGTGACTAGCTATAGAATAAAAAATAATACATGACAAAATCACAGCTGTTAGCGATAGTCAATGCAACGCCCAAAGTGACGTCACATTTAAATTTATGAAACGTGTTCCAAAAATTAAGAAAGAATTTGGATGAAATTCAAATGAGTCTTCCTTGGTTAACAAACTGGATATTGAAATCTTATGGAGATGTGATGTGAATGACAATAAAATAACTTACACCAAAGACAAATGGATATTGTTTTGAATAACTACACTTTGAGCAACAACTATCGTAAAGTAAGTTGTGGACTTTTCTCATTGTTGAAGACCTACGGCGACCTATAGCTGTTAATTTCTGTGTCATTTGGACTTTTATTGAGAGTTGTCTCAGTCAGACCACATTTTCGTTTTTTATTTATAAGTTGACATTTTATTGCAACCCAAAATGGGACTGCGTTTGCACTGCACCATATAAGATTATGTTATTAAGTTCAGTTGCAATTGC
Organism: Mytilus edulis; assembly: GCA_019925275.1. Taxonomy (NCBI): domain Eukaryota; kingdom Metazoa; phylum Mollusca; class Bivalvia; order Mytilida; family Mytilidae; genus Mytilus; species Mytilus edulis. The sequence goes on from CM034354.1 coordinate 23,562,995, forward strand.
CTAGACTTTATAAATTAAATAGGTATGGAGCAAAAAAACCCATTTACTAACGTAAAGAACAACTAAAGACGCAAGGCAGGCACAAAGCACCGCGATATACGCGAAGTAACTGAAAGCTAATTCACAGCCTATTATAACCAATAAATACATATGTTTACCCAGAGAAAAATTTACACATAATTGGATTTGTTATCTGAATTAAAACAAAACAAAAAGGAAAAATTAAACACCTTTGAGTATGAAAGGACTATCTATATACTTTTATTGATCATTTATCATGGTTTCTTTTATTGTTTTAGAAAAAAAATTATAAAGACTATATAAATATATATAAATATAACTTAATTCAAATGATTTGATAAGAAAATAAATACTTTTCATGTCCACATAGATTAGCCGATGGACAAATTGAATTCGTTTTTTTAGCGGGAGGGGGGGGGGGGGGTCATCACAGTATCAAATTGATTAACCCATTAACATTTTTATTTCGTTGATTCATAAAGTTATAAATTACATAAATGATGTTCGAAACTATAATAATTATTTTGAATAATCCTCATGACGTCTCGTTGTGGAACAAATGAGAAACTATTTAGCAGAATGTCTGGTTTAAAACTTTGCGAGAATAAATAAAATAGTGGTATCCATTATGGAAGATTGTTTTGTTAATTGCATGTATACGACATCATGTGTTTCTGTAAATTACTAACCCGACAAACATTTCTGTGAATTATCAACAAACCGGGTCTTATAGTAAATCTGAAACCCCCTTGGACAATTTACTACTTAAATACTGCATTTAATGGATGTTTTCAGAATCTTAAATATGTGCCTTTCTTAGTAATATTATTTTGGATGTTACACGCCTTCTGATTAGCTGACAATGTGTTGCTTTTCTAAACAAAGTGTCTCACTCGTCTACCTTGAATCAAATTAATTAGTGTGAATGAAACAAGTACCGACAGTTTCTTTTTTATCGTCACTTTTCATGAGTTGTTTTTATTACCTAAGAAATTAATTGGAAACAAGAATTACAAAGCAACACACCGGGTCTCATGCATGTGAAGCAGCACCTGAAATCACCTCCAGTTTTTGGTAGGGTTTGTGTTGTTATACCCTTATTTTTGACATTTTGTTCACGCATCGTTGTCAATATAATGGAATTTGATGTGACTGTCGTACAAGTGAGAGTTTTGCGCTATAAAACAGATTTAATTAATCATTCAACATTTGAGAATGCCTGTACAATGTCAAGAATATGACAGTTATTGTCCATTCGTTTGATGTGTTTTATCTATTGATTTTGCCTTTTGATTAGGGACTTTCCTGTTTTTAATTTTCCTCTGAGTTCAGTATTTTTTGTGATTTTACTTTTTATTATGTGAACATAGTACCCACCCTTTTCGGGAAGTAGATCTGATTCGCAGTAGAGTCAACGCTAATACTTTCTGGTCTACACATGTACACACATGTACACACATGTCGAAAAATTAAACTTAGCTCTCTATCTTTCCGGGATAAATACTAATTATACAGCTTTCCGACTTTCAAACAAATTTCGGAAAATGAAACTCAGCTTTATTTTTTCTGAATGAACAGTTTTCCCACACTGGGTCGATGCCACTGCTGGTTGACGTTTCGTCCCCGAGGTAATCACCAGACCAGTAGTGAACACTTCGGTGTTGACATGAATATCAATAATGTGGTCAAATTTTATAAATTTCCTGTTTACAAAACTTTAAATTGTTCGAAAAACTAAGGATGTTCTTATCCCAGGCATAGATTACCTTAGCCGTATTTGGCACAACTTTTTGGAATTTTGGATCGTCAATGCTCTTCAATTTTGTACTTGTTTGGCTTTATAAATATTTTGATATGAGCGTCACTGATGAATCTTGTGTAAACGAAACACGTGTCTGGCGTACTAAATTATAGTCCTGGTACCTTTGATAACTATTCCAAGTAAAGTTTACAAAATTTCGATTTACGAGAAACATCAGTATATTATCTGATCTTTGAAAAGTTTGTATATATTGGGAAAATAGTTATGACTGCAAATAATATGCCGCATTTTCACATTTTTTATTCTACAGGGATTTTGTTTACATAATTATGATTGTATGAATTTGATACCATCAGCAAGTACTAGACTTAGTGATCATAGTTGTTTGAACATGGCAAATATTGCATGCAAGTTCTACCTTACAACAAACAAATAATCCTCAAATTAATTAAAAGCAGATCAGTATTATGTTGCGTTCAATAATCACATTGTTAATAAAGTGTTGAAAGTCCATTAGCGTTAAATTATTTGAAGATATATAATTACAAATTTGCATTTAGAAGATTTCACTTAGATTATTCTGGCAGGCAGTTGGTTTCCATTGTTATAAATAAATTAGTGTCGTCCATAATTTAATTTCAAACACATTTTGTTTGGCAAAAATAACTTCTAGGTTAGCCGTTCAGGTATATAACACATATTCCTCTTTTTTAATTCGAAGTGAGAACTTTGATCCGTTTTGGTTTAAATAACGGTCTAGATAGATATACGTATTAAACCAAGAATTGTACGGAAGTCTGAGAAAGGATTTTAAAGAAGCCAGGTTTGTAATGTCTAGAGTCTCCAAATGGCCAGGTAAAATCAATTATCTGAAGCTCTGACCACATGTCGTCGTCCTTTCCTTCATTTAAAGAAGACATTTAACAACTAGCTTGTGTTGGAGGAGCTGGATATCATCACTTTGAAAAGTTTACGATTCGTGGTCATAGCGTGACAATATTACAATGATTTCAAATATTAGTAGTTCCCAACATGAGTTTTATGTTCGTTTTTAGTTTCTTACAAATAAAACCTTGATCAACACTAAATATCATTTCACATGTATTTAAAGGAGGTATACACACTTATCTTAAGAAACTGGTGTAGAAACATTTGTGTCAATCATTGCAAATGATTCTAAGTTACAAACAATAGCATAAGCATGTTTCATTTGAATACTAAAAAAGCATATAAGATACTTTTATAGTATATTAAACGCCTTAGCGATTTACATTAAACATTGTTCTTGCAATGCAATAAATCGTTCACTGAACTTTATGAACTGGTTTTTATAGTATATTAAACGCCTTAGCGATTTACATTAAACATTGTTCTTGCAATGCAATAAATCGTTCACTGAACTTTATGAACTGGTTTTTTCTATCATGACAAGTATTTGAACCGTTTACCTTCAAAATTTATTTCTGTATCCCGTCTATATGAAAATTTCATTAACTCGGATTGTATTCGAGTTTTTTTTCAGATTCATAAAGAGTCCTTGTTGCGTAAATCCTTCCACGAAAGAAAAAAAAATATGAATAGATGTCCAATGGAATTCAATACCGCAACCTTGTTGCCATCCATGTAAAAACATCTTATTACAACTTATTTTCATTACGAATCAATCAAACTTCATTTCAATCTAAATGTTATATTTTTCTTAATTAACATTTACAAAACAGCTCAATAAGTCAATGTGAAAAAAAATGCACACTTATATACAAAATTTAGTCCTGGTATCTATGATGAGTTTATTTACAACCACTGGGTCGATGCTACTGCTGGTGGGGATTTATTTCCCCAAGGGTATCACAAGCCCAGTAGTCAGCACTTTTTGTGATGACATGAATTATCCGTGATATGGTTATATTTATAAATTAACTGTTTACAAAATTTAGAATTTTTTTAAATACTAAGGCTTTTTTAGCATAGATTACCTTAGCTGTATTTGGCAAAACTTTTAGGAATTTTGGTCCTCAATGGTCTTCAACTTCGTACTTTATTTGGCCTTTTTAACTTTTTTGGATTCGAGCGTCACTGGTGAGTCTTTTGCAGACGAAACGCGCGTCTTGTGGGGTAAATACAAAATTTAGTCCTGGTATCTATGATGAGTTTATTTATAACCAAAAGAGCGTTGTTTTGCTTTTGATACTTTTGAAATACGATACAACAGAGTGGAGAAAAATACCAGAGGGAAATCAGGACTAATTAGTCAAAAATAAACTGACAATGCCATGGTTAAAAAAGACAAACAGACAAACAATAGTACACAAAACACAAAATAGAAAACTAAATTCTGCAACACAAACCCCACAAAACTAGCGGTGATCTCAGTCGCTCTGAAAAGGTAAGTAGATCCTGATCCAAATGTGGCTCATATTAGTATAAAAACGGTAAAAAGTTTAATTCGGTCGGTCATATTCGTGAAAAGGGAAGATAATTGTAGTAGCTACATTCGGAAAATGTCCGCTATCATCTGTGGAACAGATATTCCATGACAGTCAAACAACTCCATTAACATGAAAAAAAATCAATAATAACTACACTTTTAAGTAGCGAATCGGTCGAATTCGTGCAAGTAAGACTAATAATTTTTATGTACATGATTAACGTTTTTGTAAGACTTGAGATATCTCCCCAAGTACAAACTATACCCTAAGGAATTAATTTCGTCCTTTGTAAACATTAAAAGTTAATTTGAACCTTATACCCATTTGAACACACTTAACATGAACACACTCGTGCAATCGCATATTAACTAGGTCTGCTTCATTTCATGTCGTTGACTAAAAAGTGTGTAAGTTATAGGTTCACCTGTATAACCAAGATTTGTATTTTTGCGAAATTAGTCAACGACATAGTTCCTTCCGGGGTGAATACGGGTGCCACATGTGGAGAAGGGTCTGCTTACCCTTCCGGAGCACCTGAGATGACCCCTAGTTTTGGTGGGGTTCGTGTTGCTTAGTCTTTAGTTTTCTATGTGGTGTCATGTGTACTTTAATTTGTCTGTTGTTTTTGTTTTAATATTTTTTTGCCATGGCGTTTCAGCTTATTTTTTATCTATGAGTTTGACTGGCCCTCTGGCATCTCACTCCTTCTTTTATGAAAATCCAAGTTGATTTCAAAAAGTTATAAAATAATGTCAAGGTGACTATCTGAGTTTAGTCTAAACAGAAAAATCTAGAGTTTTTTTTACCAAGTAACTAAACCTTGAATTTGACAGCAATACACCAAACTACCGAACAATCTAGTATTCTTTAAGATCTATTTATAATTGAGATAGATGTAAAGTGTGATGAAAATCTAAGTCGATTTGAAAAAGTTAAGAAATGATTAAAGGTGGCTTTATAAATAAAATCAGTCCTGGAAATTTCAGCTTTTTTTATACTTATCAGTTAAATCTTTTTAATTTGACAACAATAAACCATACTACCAGTCTTGACTAAATTCAATGGTCCAGACTTAGTCGATTCCTGCCAATTACAGATGCGTGCAATTCCATTCTTAATTTATTAGGATTATTTGTTTTTCCTTCGAATGTCAGTGGTTATCGCCGTGAACACGTGCTCATCTTAACCAATAAAAATTGCCCGCAATGAAATAGCCAATATTTGTTAAATTAGTTATCAAAGGTACCAGGAATATGATTTTATACGCCAGACGCGCGTTTCGTCTATATAAGACTCATCTATGACGCTCAGATCGAAATAGTAATAAAGCCAAACAAGTTCAAAGTTGAAAAGCATTGAGGACCAAAATTCCAAAAAAAAAAGTTGTGACAAATACGGCTAAGGTAATCTTTTCCTGGGATAAGAAAATCCTTAGTTTTTCGAAAAAATCTTTTTTAACAGAAAATTTATAAAAATGACTATATAATTGATATTCATGTTAACACCGACGTGCTAACTGCTGGCTCATAATACCATCGGGGACGAAACGATTTTCGACCCAGTGGTGTAAAAAGTTATCAAAGGTACCAGGCTTGAAAATGGCGTAAAGCACCTTTCAAGATTTTAATCAACGTCATGTAGACTCTGCTTGAACGTTTTCATTTATTTAATAATGTATCTTCATTATGCAACTAAAACAATTACAAGTATGATATTTATTTTCGAATAATTTTCTAGTCTTTTTCTTATGATGATTTCTCCAATTCAATGCATGATTTTTTTTATTTCCTTTAGTTAGCGATATATTTGTATATCGTGAGAAATTTTAAAGGTTTGCAGATATGAGGAAAATTATATCTTCTCTTAAAAAAGGCTGCATATCTACTATTCTTTTATATTTAGGATTATTTGTCTAATTTTGACGGAAGCGATACGAAGACTCCATGTGTGAGTTATTTCTCCTAATGAATTTAGAATAAGTGATATGCATTTATAACTGGTAAAACATAAATGATAGAAACCTAGGTTCTTTTAGTTTGCATTCCTTGGTCCAAATTATAGAAAACAAGGTCAGTCAAAGGTCAAGGTCAAATTTTTAAATTTTGACTTTTCTTGTGCTATGATCTTCTTTCATAGATATGTATAAAATAATTGCCTAATGGCAAACAAGAATATATATATATATATACACAGTTGATCTTAAGGTGGCTCGGGCCTATTCGAAGTTTCTATCAGAAGTGCCGTATTTTTGGTTATTTTATTCTGTAAAGAAAATGAATCAAATTGGTCCAAAAAAAATAGTGGGTCACGGACCATTTAAGCTCAAAATTTTACTTTTAAACAGGTATGTAAAAGGGATCATTTCTCAATGAAATGATAGGGAAAATAGAGGTGTTGTCATTTTTTGATCAGAATACCAAAAAAACGTTCTATGACAATTGGTCCAAGACTGTAATATGAAAAGCTGGAATACAGCTTCAAAGAATGAGCAAATAAAAAACATAGGTCACCGATAAGGGAAAAAAATTATTTTGCCTTATAACCCAAATTTTGGCGGGGAAATGGTGAAAATGAGGTGAAATGTCATTTTGACCCTTTAACAAATACGGATAATAACGACAATAGTCTATAAGTCACAAAACTACAATGATTTAACATTTCTAATTAATCAAAATATTTAATAAAATTATATCGAATTTACGACAAATACTTTTGTAATTCATGCGTGAAATTATGCGCAGTCGAATAGTCCCGAGCCACCTTAACAATTCATTGACATCTTATAAAAAGTATTGGACCTAAAATGATTTAATTTAAGGTTATTTGATTATTTCCCAGACTTGGTACAAGATAAAGCCATATGGTGTTTTGCAAACTGTTTGTTGACATGTGATCTTTGCACTAATTCCAATAAAAAGCACCTTGACATTTTTTTTTTAATATTCATGAAATATCATTTGACCGGAAGTAAAATTCACTTAACCTGAAGTATCTTATATCTCCCATATTACAGGCAAAAGTACATAGAAACCATATATTTTTGGAAGCAGTGTAAATAAAGTTATCATGAAAAACCGGAAATGATCTTTTTCAACCGGAAGTTGACAATAATCTCCCTTATTTCAGGCAAAAATATAAAGAAATATTTAATTTTTGAATCAGCATGAAAATACCTATGCTTGGACGCCAAACGAAACTTTTTAAAAGTAAACCGAAAGGAGCTTCTAATCAATAATTAATACAATTGATGTGGAAGACCTTCAATCGTTCTCTGAACAATTGGTTTTAGTTCTATTGTAATGTTTTAACGTTAAAATAAGTTTAATGCCACCAGGAAATATAAGTCTTAGTTATTATTTTTTGGTAATCATTTCAAATATTTTATGCAAATTCAGGGCGACGGCAAACACATAAACCTCAAATTGAATTTAGATCAGCATTATTTTTTAACTACAGGCTCTTGACTAAGACCGCACATTTTTGGATTTGGGGGTGGGGGGGGATGTTAATAAGTTTGAAGGTGCCGAGATTGTTCAACCAAATCATATCTAGCATTTTAATTAAACTAACTAGACAAAATCTTATAAGAAACTCATCTTGGTATCCAATTCAAAAGAATGTCTCCGAAATATTGCAAATATAACCGTTTTCAAATATGTGAGTAAAATTTTTATCATTTCAATCGATGTATAAAGTAAAATTACAAAAGTACTGAACTCCGAGGAAAATATAAACGGAAAGTCTCTTATCAAATATTTTACAATTTTTAATGTTTCAAATCAAAAACAAACTGAAGCAGTTGTAACATCACAAAATGTACACGCACATGGACCAGATCAACTGCTCACAAATATTTACAGATTGACTGTAGTACGCCGCTTCCTTTATGGTAAAACAAGTAGCTTGGCAGATAGTGTTACCATGTCCATGCCTCCATCCTTTAGAAATGGCACAAAAACACATACATTTGTTATGACTTTTCCTGCAGATCTAGAGCTGGCGCTCCTACCTCACGTTTTGCTTCTTTCGAGAAAAAAGGAAGTTTACCAAAATTCTTGAGCTAGAGGAGATATAATTATCACATAGAAATTTATAATAATAATATATATGGCCATACAAGCCTTCTTCGCGGAGAGTCGTTTCAGATACTTAGGATCCATCATTCATATTTTCTCACTACTTTACCACTGAAACTTCGACGTTAAAATAAATTATCTATATATTATAACAATTTAAGCGTGATACACTATGAAAATGATGTATACCTATTCAAAGTTGAAATTTCAGTGATAAATATTCCAGTCAATCTTCTGACGTAATACATCCGGGTGGTTAGGACGGACCGTCGATAGTTGACATCGTTTAGTGGTAGGTCTGTAATTAACAGAAACACACGTGGATGTTTCCATACAGTAAATGAAACAATCATTCATATGGAGAACCCTTAGATTTTGAGAATCTTTTATTATAAAATCATACAGAATTCTATGATCCGAAATTTCGCTGAATATTTTTTGTCTCATTTCACAACGTGTCATCATTATAACAATTCCGAATATAAATAACGTTCCCATCATGTGTTTCATTTTTATCCGTTTGTTCCTAATACTGCATCTTTGATAAGCACTTATCATCCGTTCTCTTGTATTTCAAATGATGTATATACAATAATTCCACGAGAAATCTGATAAAATATAACTGGTCCAGGAACACTGTTTCAAACCATATTTCATAAATCCATTTAAAGTTTATACTAAATGCTAAGTTAAATTTTGCTTTATATAAATCTTAAAATATATGTATAGGAAACTGAGTGAAACAAACGTCGTATTTCCTATTTATGTTAAACGTTGTTCATGCAATACAATAACATTTCAGTTGAATACTTTAACATCACCTTTAGTATTTGTTTCACGTATATTTCAAAGTTTAATAAACCCTGACTGTTCCAGACCATTCTCTCAGGTTCATAAATAATTTTTATTGCGTAAATACTTCCGCGTACAGACTCATGTTTGTGTAAACAGTCATTATCACGACGGTGCCATACATGTTAAAACATCATAATACAACATATTTCCATTAAGAATCAAATCAATGTTAAAACCTATTCATCTCTATCTTTTATTTACTTAATTAACATTTGCGTATTCAATTCAATGTTCAAACAGCAAATTATCAAAAATTTACACTAATAAGCAATGTGCCATTGCCTTCTTTTGATGTTTTCAATAAAATACATAATTACGTACTGGGAAAAATTCGTCAAGTGTAAAATCAATGGGTAGTTAATGCATGTATAATAAAGTCATCATTTTAACGAAAATATGTTCAGTGAGGGAGATGATTCTCATACAATATAAGGTATAAAAGGCTGTATAAATTTGACATGCAACATAAACATTTCCTGTCATACATTAACCTTGTAATAATAGATATACAGTTTTTACTTTTCTTTCTTAGAAGGAAATTAATTTGTACTGACAATGGAGAGGCAAAAAATAAATGAAAACTACATTTATTTTTTGTTAAGTTGACCTAGTTTGATATCAATGGGTTTGTTACTAAAAAAATTGTTAAAACTCAAATACATCACTCCCGAGTAATCACACTTTGCGTTGGCAGAAGCCTATGCTATCCGATTTCGAACCAGTCGTCGATTGACAAAGGGAAGCAGTTTGTGTTAAATGTTAAAAGTGTGTAATAAACGAATCAATCGTTAATCGTCAAATGGAATTTTATGCAATATGATAGCTGAAATCCTTTTCATTAAGACTACGTGTAGTTGCATAGTTATCTCCTTGACAAACATAACATATGCATTAATTCTCCCATATTTAAACTGGGTAAATATTGTCTTCTTTCCCTCTACTATCCCATATATCGACATATGAAAATATCCAGTTAAGTATTCATTCTATAATATGTGACAAGAATAAAAAAAATATCTCCTCTTGATTCACTCCATATGTCGACGTATAAACATCTCCAGCTAAGTTATCAATCTTTAATGTGTGGTCAGAATAAAACAAATCTTATCCTAATTCACCCCATATGTCAACATATAAACATCTCCAGCAAGGTAATCATTCTATAATGTGTGGTCTGTATAAAACAAATCTTATCCCGATTCATCCCGTATATCGACATATGAATATGTCCAGCTAAGTTATAAATCTATAATGTGTGGTCAGAATAAAACACATTTTATCATTACTCATCCTATATGTCGACATATAAACTCTACAGCTAAGTAATTATTCTGTAATGTGTGGTCGGAATAAAACAAATTTTAACCTGACCTAACCCACTTGTCGACAAATAAACATATCTAGCTAGGTAACCATTCTATAATGTGTAGTCAGAATAAAACATGTTTTATCCTGATTCACACCATTTGTCGATATATAAACTCTCTAGCTAAGTAACCATTCTATAATATGTGGTCACAATAAAACAAATATTATCCTAATTCACCCCAAAAGTCGACATATAAACATTTCTAGCTAGGTAACAATTCTATAATGTGTGGTCAGAATAAACAAATTTTATCCTGACTCATCCAATATGTCGACATATGAACTATAGATAAGTAATCATTCTGTAATGTGTGGTCGATTAAAACAAATTGTATCCGTACTCATTCAATATGTCGACATATAAACTATAAAGCTAAGTAACAATTCTATCATGTGTGGTCGGAATAAAAAAAATCTTATCCCGATTTACCCCGTATGTCGACAGATAAACTCTCAAGCTTAGTAATCATTCTATAATGTATGGTCATAATAAAAAAAATCTTATCCCAATTCACCCCATATGTCGCCGTATAAACATCACCAGTTAGGTAATCATTCTATAATGTGTGGTCAGAATAAAAAAAATCTTATTCCAATTCACTCCATATGTAGACATATAAACATCCCCAGCTAAGCAAGCATTCTATAATGTGTGGTCTGTATAAAACAAATCTTATCCCGATTCATCCCGTATATCGACATATGAATATGTCCAGCTAAGTTATAAATCTATAATGTGTGGTCAGAATAAAACACATTTTATCATTACTCATCCTATATGTCGACATATAAACTCTACAGCTAAGTAATTATTCTGTAATGTGTGGTCGGAATGAAACAAATGTTAACCTGGCCCATCCCACATGTCGACAAATAAAGATCTCTAGCTAAGTAATAATTCTATAATGTGTTGCCAGAATAAAACAAATATTATCCTGATTCACCCCAAAAGTCGACATATAAACATTTCCAGCTAAGTAATCATTCTATAATGTGTAGTCAAAATAAACAAATCTTATCCTGACTCATCCCATATGTCGACATATAAACTCTACAGATAATTAATCATTCTATAATGTGTGGTCGGAATAAAACAAATTTTATCCTGACTCATCCAATATGTCGACATATAAACTATAGATAAGTAATCATTTTGTAATGTGTGGTCGATTAAAACAAATTTTATCCTGACTCATTCAATATGTCGACATATAAACTATAAAGCTAAGTAATAATTCTATCATGTGTGGTCAGAATAAAAAAAATTCTTATCCCGATTCACTCCGTATGTCGACAGATAAACTCTCAAGCTTAGTAATCATTCTATAATGTATGGTCATAATAAAAAAAATCTTATCCCAATTCACCCCATATGTCGCCGTATAAACATCCCCAGTTAGGTAATCATTCTATAAGGAGTGGTCAGAATAAAAAAAATCTGATTCCGATTCACCCCATATGTCAACATATAAACATCTCCAACTAAGTTATCATTCTATAATGTATGGTCAGAATAAAACAAATCTTATCCTGATTTACCCCATATGTCAACATATAAAAATCTCCAGCTAAGTAACCATTCTATAATGTGTGGTCAGAATAAAACAAATCTTATCCTAATTCACCCCATATGTCAACATATAAACATCTCCAGCAAGGTAATCATTCTATAATGTGTGGTCTGTATAAAAACAACCTCATCCTGATTTTCCCTATATGTGTTAACATATCGTGCTCTATATCTATCATAAAAGAATGGATTCCAGGTACGACAAAAAACAAAGCAAACCCGATTTTTTTTCGTATCAACAAAACCTATTGAGTAGCGGATCGGTCAAATTCGTGCATGTAAAACTTATCATTTTTGTACATGAATACCCCAATGAAAGAGTTAATTTTATCTTCGTTAACATTATACGTGTATTTGAACCTTATATCCAATGGAACACAATTAACATGAACAGTCACGTGCAATCGTATTCTAACGATAGGTCTAGGTCTGTTTGTTTCAATGTCATTGATTAAAAAGTATGTAAATTATTGTTTTACCTTATAACCATGCTGTGTGTGTGCAAGTATGTAAATTATTGTTTTACCTGTATAACCATGCTGTGTGTGTGCAAGTATGTAAATTATTGTTTTACCTGTATAACCATGCTGTGTGTGTATGTAAAATTTGTCAACGAAAAAGTTCCTCCTGATGTCCTGGTTTCACTTTTTAATGTTTACATTATATTCTTAGATAACTTGGCATGCTTAATGAACATGGATTTGATTTGAATTGAATTATCGATTTTAAAACAGTCCAATCTTATATGTTATATGTTTATAATTCATATTTACCAGTGTATATGAAGTGCGAATCCAGCTAGTTCATTTTCACTAGCATATGCGAGTATGTCTATTGTAGAATAAAGGATCATGGGAAAACTGTATTTGTTTACGTTTCGAAAATACCAAAATAATTGATTTGAAGTTAAGTTTCGACATATTTTCATTGTGATTTGTCTATTTAATGTACAAAAGCAGCATTAAAGTTCAAATAAGTGTTATAAAAGCAACATGATATAGCATATCGATTATTGAGAGCGATTCATTTTTACTATAGATGCGATGAATTAGCCGTTTCAGAATCTAAAGAATCATGGGAAATTTCATTGTTCGTACCCCAAAATGGAAATAACGCCACGTCATTGGTTAAATTTCCATTGTTTATGACATTTTTAACCAATCAGGACGTTGTGGTGTACACTTTTGAACATATTACCCAGGATGCATTAGATTCTGAAACGGCGAATTATCATTATTAGTTCAATCATTTCTGATGTAGAATTTTCGAAGATGCGAGGAATTTTTATTGTAGATTTATGTGATAAATGGACTTGTAACAAACTTAATTGCTGACTTTAGTATTTATGATATTTTCAAATTGAATTACAAACGCCTCATTCATTCTTCATCAAACAAATATATAGTTATTCAAACTTGTAACAAAAACGCTTCTCAAAATGTCATATTGTATTCTTCCAATTACGTTTTGCCTTTATCATAACTACAATTTTTGTTCCAATTAATATTAAAAGTTAAATAAGTTCCTGTGATATTTGTTTTAAATGAATATGCACATATTTCATAGAAATCAATGAATAAGTTCACATGAAAAAAAATCGTGTTACACTTAAATTATAATGCTTATTGTTACACTTGAATCATAATGCAAGCTTAATGCTGTACTGAGTGTGCTTGCTTGGGATATATTTGCAATTGAAGGCATAACTGTAACAATAGGATGTAGATAAAAATTCTTATTCTACTCTTTTCTGTCTCAGATGTGTCATTTTGAGATCATTTACGATTATATAATAAAACATTGCTATACTCCAAAGAATACAAATTTGATGATTTACACTTTTTATTTATTGTACAATTAATATTATACTTATTTTTATAATGCACTTAGATGATAACTTTAAACTGACTGCTGATAAATGCTCAGTATATAACATAACTTGTTTAACCAGTGGAACATATTTCACCGATAAAGAACTTATTTTACCAGTACAGGATCAAATCTCACAAACCAAGAACTTATTTCAGAAGGTGAGGAACAAATCTCATAAATCCGGAACTAATTTCACTAGGTTAGGTACATATTCCCCTAACCCGGTACACATTTCACCAGGTAAAGTGTGGAACCTATTTTATAGAGATGGAACAAATTATATGGAAATTTTCTGTGAAAAAGTTCTCCCAGAACATATTTTATGGCCCCTCAACGAAGTTGTCGGTGCCATATAGTTTTATCCTTGTCCGAAATTCCGTCATTCCGTCATTCCGCAACAAACCATTATACGTAGTTTTTGTTTTAAACGCCTTCAGATATTGGGCTGATTTTTGTTATGTGAGTTATCCATGATGAGTTTCAGATCAAGTTGAAGTTTCGTTCCTTTTCGCTAATTTTCACCGAAATTACGGGCTTTGGACTTTGATAGACTGTTGAAAATCACAGTTATACGGAGGCTTTCGGATATTGGGATGATTTTTGGCATGTGAGTTAACCAAGATGAGTTACAGATCAAGTGTCAGTTTTGTTCCGCTCTGTTAATTTTTGTCGAAATTACAGGCTAAAGACTTTGATAAATTGTTGAAAATCACAGTTTTACGGACTTTTTTCTAAACGCTTTCAGATATTGAGCTGATTTTTAGTATGCGAGTTACTCATGATGATTCTGTAATTTGGAAAGGGGGGCGAAGCTGTTAAAGATCGGCGAGCGGAGCGAGGCCAAAAATTTTTGGGAACTGTTTTGGGGCTAAAAACATAAAATAAGTATAAAATGCACTTTTTAAACGGTTCCCGGCGTGGGCATGTATATTCTATAGTTGCTTTAAAGTGTAAGTAGCAGGGTTTCCCCTGGGTTAATTATTTTTTTCGCCACCTCTTTCGCCAAAACAATATATTTTTCGCCACTTTATTATTTTTTTCGCCAAGTAACATAAATATATTTTTCCTGTTGTGCCCTTTTGTACTAAGAAGTAATTTTTACAACAAAACAAAAGCTTTTATCACATGAAATTGATCCTTCATTTCATGTGTAGTCATTACATTGAAGGGTTACTCTCATTCGAGGAGTTGTTCCCAGCCTTTTGGATAGATTTTTTCATAACGACAGTTTTCTTTTCTTGACCATCGTAAATGAAAAAGTTGAGACGTACAACTATGCTTGAAACACGTGCATGTGTCATTCAAACGACTTTATTAAAGTCAAAGGATAAAAGAATTAAAGTTTTAAATCGGAGATTTTTCTTGCTTTTGAACAATTTTCGTCACAACAACAGCTTTCTTTTCAAAACTATCTTTCAAGGGAGAGATGTCAAAAGTTTGCTTCAAACACGTGCGTCGCAAAGATGTAAATAAATTCTGTATGTCATTGTGACATTTATAGCGGAAGCCATTTGACCATATCATTTTGTGAAACAATTCAATCAACACCTTTATTAATTAGTCCTTTGTTTTCGATAGCTATAAAATGCAATCAGCTGATTATTGATTTTCTGTCTAAATCTTAATGAGGTCAAGGTGAATTCCGAGTATTGCCTGATCGGGTAAAGTCCGAGAAACTCGAAAAAAAGTAAATAAACAAGATTGAGGAAAATAAATCGGTTTATATATTTCTTTCGCCAAATTCTTTCGCAAATGACGATTTTTTATCGCCACAATTATTATTTTTTCGCAAATTGCAAAAATGGCGACCGCCAGCGGAAACCCTGAAGTAGATATATGAAGATGTGATGTGAGTGCCAATGAGACAAATCTCCATCCAAATAACAATTTATCAAAGTAAACCATTATAGGTCAATGTACGGCCTTCAATACGGAGCCTTAGGGTTGGAAATTTTATGCTGCATTCTCCCTATTAATTGTCTATCATAAAATGATAGTATGGATCCAAAGCTATGTACTGATATATTTGATGTGGAACTTGTCAGTAAAAAATAGACATGGAACATTGTAAACAAGAATTACGCCGGGCGATTCGATGAAATTTACAATACAACCGACACGAGTTAAAAAAGTCAAACAAGCAATTTTTATCCAAATGTTTGGTTGGTATGTTTCACCCAAAACAATTAAGGGATGTGAGGGGTTCCAACTCAAACAAAGGCTACGAATGAGTCAGAAATGACAACGAATTTATAAATTACGGTCGACAAATGGAGACATAAAGGCCACACTCAGCAGTCAGGTTGCAGTCTGGTCTTGAAAAAAGTATTCAATATATCAGTTCGGCGAAACAGACATCCCGGTCAGACATGCAAACCCCGGCCTCAAAAATAGATACGTCCGTTTTATATTCATCAAGTCGATTTAATGCTAAATAATTCTGTTGGAAACTTTCTTTTCTAATAGCAAAAGAAGTCGACAATATTATTGTTTTCAATCCAGATATGGCCAGAATTTTTATTAAATGCAAAAATCAGAGTAAGATTTGTTTCTCTCATATACCTTAGACTGCCTCCTCAAAACAAATGGTTCGTACCTTAGACCTCAAATCTATCTATAGCTCATACTGACTGGGATCATTATTCAGCTATCATGTTAATTTAAAATAGGCTGGAGCGTTTGGGGTTTCTTAACCCTGTCTCGCTTTCAAGGTATTCTGGTTGTCATCCTCAGCCTAAGCAATGTGTTACTGTAATTTGAATTTCAAAATGACTGAGGTTGTTTTGACACACTGGTCAACTCCACCATAGCGAATCACACTGACATAATCAGTAAGTATTAGAGAAAAAACATCTTTATAAGTAAAGAATTATTGTCGCATAAAAATTGAATACACGGGAAATGGCAAAGTTCACGAAGTCCAATCTGATTAATCATTTTATATATATATAAAAAGTCCAAGCAAAGGGGGGGGGGGCTGTACACGCCCTCTACATGCTCTACACCCCCTCTGGATCCGCCACTGATCATTGGGTTACAGATTAAGTTAAAGTTTCATTCCGCTCTGCTAATTTTTGCAAAAATTAAGGGTTTACAACTTTAAAAATTGTTAAAAATCACAATTATACGGACATTTTTCTATACGCCTCCAGATTTTTAGCTAATTTTTGCTTTGTGAGACTACCATCATGTGTGTGTCCACATGTGTTAATGAATTTGAAGATTTTTCAATCTTTTGAGATGGGCTGTTGTAAATGTGTATATTGGTTATTTCCAAGTAAAAGAAATATTGTTATTATTGTATTAAGAGAGTTTATATAATTTGTCAGAAGTTATTTCTAATGTTTAATATATTGAATGAGTAATTAACGTACGTTTTACTTTATGTTATTAGCTGTATCGATAACGTCATATATGGCGCAACTTTGTCATGTATTGTTCAGAACGTTACCGTTGGGTCAATATTTTAAGCGTGAACCCAAAAGTGTACATTTATGAGTTCTTAACTGGATATGTTATTTATAAGAGTGTATGATTATAGGCATTATGAGTCGAGATCTCCTATATTTTATGTCAGCGTTTGACGTTATGTTTTTCTTCCTGCTTAGAATATTTACTTCCGGTAATTTGAAATAAATACCAATGCAACGTCACGTTCATCAGTCTTTGCTGCCTTTACATTTGGCTTGCAGCAAGGCTCATCCCGGGGGTTCCTAGAGGTAAGAAGCAGCACATTTAGCTGTATGCCTCACAGTTTATATTATATGTAAGGGTGGTAGTTTCATACCTGTCAACTGACCCGGATTCTGCGGGTGTGACCCGAGATTTTCACAATTCTGAGGGATCACCCGGATCACCCGCCGGGTCATTGAAATAACCCAGAAATTCCAAAAATGACCCGATTCAACCCGTATTTCTTAGCCTTGAGATTGATTTTCATGACATAAGTAATATTCCTTTGAAATACCGGCAAATTCGTAATTCTTCCATGAACATGCAGTTCATCTAGCTATGTAAACTGTCAAATTAAGTGACCCATTAAGTGCATGGCTTCACTTGACAGCTTTGGTGTCAAACACACTGTTGATTAACACCAATTACCTTAGCTTTAGGTCGTAAATAAATTGCCCTGTTGTTTTACAAAGATATTTCAACTAAGAGTTACTTCCCCTTATTTGTCACCATTCAAAATTATTCCTTATATTTACGTTTTATGGGTGAAAAAGATTAAATCATAATAATTTAAAATTCAAATACATATTGAAAAATAACTTTTCATTATTATTATACCTTTATACAATTTTTAAAAAAAAGTTGAAAATTATTTTTTACATTTATACTTCCTTTAACTGTATTACTATAGTTATAGTTATCATAGTCTAATTTCCTTGTCAATTGAGAGATGAATGTTCATACATGTAATACCTCTACATGGTATGTTTAAAGGCTACTTATCCAGTAGTCTCATTATAAAATTACATTTGAAAAATAAATTTTAGATGATGACAAAAAGTAAAGAACATAAGACTGTGATACACAAGTTAATAAAAATCTTTAAAAGTGTAATGAAATAATAATAAATAAGATTTAAAATGACTTAACCAAGTGAACATGCATTGATGTTTTGGTATCTTTGATATACATTATAAGAAAATGTACCATAAATAATGAAATTCAGCTCGAAAAAGTTCGTACGCGTTATGACCTGAGATTTGATTCTTCAATGCAGGTCATGACCTGCATTTTCATCGTCACAGGTTGACAGGTATGTAGTTTAGAGGTAAGAAGCAGCACAGATAGCTGTATGCCTTGTATTTATTTACCGTATTTGTCATTGTAGAATTTAAGATAATCCCGTTTGGCCCGTATGAAAATACAAGAGAAAGACTATTATTTTAGTAGCTCCGCCCCGTATGTAAATTATATATTATTGTTGGAATATTGTACTTGTATAGAAATATATCGGCTGTTTAATAAAAGTATCATTTTTACTATTGATCATTTACTCACGCTACCAATGACGAGAGAGAACAGACAACAGATTTGACGTCCGTATTTATTTATTACCCCGTGTATTTATTAGTTTTATGAGATATTCGTATTTGCTGGCTTTATAACTATATCAAAACATAGCAAAAAGCAGAAATTACGATACGAGCCATTCTTTTCGCTTTGACCCATCTAGTCTATGATAAAAGTTCCACTGGAACTTTTTTCACATGGACATTTTTTGGCTCACACTATCAGCTCGGGACAAGATCTCAAGCAAACATAAGTAGTATACATGTTTTTTTAAACAGTTACTTTAAATCAGAAATCCGATTAAATTTTAGGATTTCTTCATTATTTTATTTTTGACATTGCATAGAACTACATCTGAATGTGTAAGGCTTTGTCATACTCTAAACGAAATGTCAACTCAAATTCAAGTTGAATGTAAGTAATGTGTACTTGATGCAACTGACTTAATAATTTCAAGTTGAAACACCCACACATTATTTTCTGAGACATCAAGAGAAAGAAAAAGAATCATTTTAATTCGACGAAATCAAGAAGGTTATTTATTTTTTTCAATATGAAGATATTACAAACGCCATAGTATATACGGTGGTATTGGATTATTAAAAGTCAAACTTTTCCAGTATTCCTCACAGACAATCCTTATAACATGTATAATGCAAAAGGACAAACATCATTGAAGACTCATGGGTGGCCTTCGGCTGTTATCTGCTCTTTGGTTGGGTTGTTGTCTCTTTGACATATTCCCCATTTCCGTTCTCTATTTTTTTTTAATTCATCGTATTATGAAAACGAACATTTATAGTGTACTATAGGTAAGGCTCTCAAACATGAACTAAAACTACCGGTTAACCGGTTAATCGGTCGAACGACTATCCGCGTAACCGGTTAGGCAACATTGTACGATTTGAAAACACCCCCCTTTTTTTTTTTATCCCATCCAGTTTCGGTTTGAGCCATATATAGATATAAGAAGATGTCATATGTGACAATGAGACAACTCTCCATCCGTGTCACAATTTATAAAAGTAGACCATTATAGGTAAAAATACGGTCTATATCAAGATGGATGAAGTGTCATGGAAATGGATAAATAAAACCAAGGATAAAGATCCCTACGATTTATAAGAAATCAAATGGAATACATTAGAAATAAATGTTATTTCAATTGAATTTATTAGAGTGTCAAAGCAAACTTTCCTCCGCAAGTTAAACTTTATCAAATCCATCTCTTACTTTATCTTTTGTTTGATCAAGTCGGCTAAATTAAATCTTTAATAGATAAATGTTTTTATAAAATTCATATAGTGAAAATGCACCGCATACACAATACTAATGAATCGCTCTACAGTGAAAATGAAAGTATAATATCATTATTCGACAGTAAACATGACTCGCATAAAGAACGCATCATAGTGGAATTTAGTTCAAAATGACAAAACCTATTCTACGTTATACAACTTTAATAATTGTGTTGAAATGAATATTTTTCTGCAACAACTTATTACCTGCTAGTTTTAAATCACCTGCACGATCTGTTCGTGAAATGTCCTAAATATTCACCAATTCCGGTATATATTTCACAGCTGGATGGCTTAAAGTGCAATAAAACCCCGTTCGCATCTCTTACATTGTATTACTAGTATTATTTATTTCTAAACATATTCATTTTAACTAATTTTCTTCATTTTCTTCAAAAATAAAAAATAAATCGTCTGTTTATCTATCATTCTACATCATAAATTTATGGCATATACAGTGAAAATGATATTTAAGGATCCGCACTTTACATACACTGTTCACGAAATCAATTTAATGATCAAACTGCCAGTCTGTTTAAGGTGGTACCTAACACCTGAACTATAATTAATTTGGCTCGTTTAATTTTCTTAAAATTTTGACAAAGTATTTACTTTGACCCTTTGACAAAAATATAAAAAAATCAAAAAAATTGAACCAACCGTTTAATCAGAAAAATTACACTGGTTATATAGCAGTTTGACAAACACTCATTTTGATTATTGAGAAGCTTACTAATCCCTTAAGAACACAACGTCATTAAAACGTTCTGCTGATTTTACAGAGTTATCTCCCTGTAGTGTTAGGTACCACCTTAAAAAATTATTAAGCGTTGTTTTTCTCATAAAGACTGTTGTTCGTTTTTTTCTCGCGACTTTGTCAATCAGAATGTTGTAATTTCGTGAAGTTTTTTATAAGTATATACAGGTACAATTACATTTCGCGACGTCATAAAACCGGTTATGCGAATCTGAAAGAAGTACCTGCAAAGATAATAAGCCATATCAAGAGAAAATATTTATTCATTAATCATGAGGTTCACAGCATAAACTTAAAATGTAAAAAAAAAAACCACATTCATAATTGTATTTGTGTTAATACATATAGGAAATGAAGAAAAGCCATACGTTGATCAGACAAAAAACCCAACTAATCAAAAAGACCAATAAGGAATTTAGATGTTTACTCTATGTCTTGA
Organism: Mytilus edulis; assembly: GCA_019925275.1. NCBI lineage: Eukaryota > Metazoa > Mollusca > Bivalvia > Mytilida > Mytilidae > Mytilus > Mytilus edulis. The sequence continues at coordinate 23,584,464 of CM034354.1, forward strand.
TCAAGATATAATATCTGCAGCATTTGCAAAACTCTAAATCTTTTTGAAATAGTTATCAAAGGTACCAGGATTATAATTTAGTACGCTAGACGCGCGTTTCGTCTACATAAGACTCATCAGTGAAAATTGTACGTATAAGGAGAGATTTAACAAAATAACTAAATAGCATGATAAAAAAGACAACGCCTAATATTGTTTCTGACTTTATATAAGTACATTAAAAAGTTTAACGGCATTTTTAGAATACAACCCAGTAAAATATATATGTGTATGTTAAAGAACTGTCAGTTTAAAAGACACGGTTATAAAACCCGACGGATTGACATAAGGAATTTAGGAGGGGTTAACAACAATACCCTAAAAACAAGCTCACGCAACTTATCATTGATCATGCAATTCAAGGCTCTAATATCGACTATTGTACTACCTATGAATCGTTATGGACTATATTGAGACAGTAACGACATGAATTTTCTTGAAACAGCTCTAAATATTCACGTTTTAAAAATGTTCAAAGTAGTTGCAAGAAAAAAATGTATCAGAAAATAACAATTTTGTTAAACCTTAAGCGTGTTGCTGGCTGGTCATGCCATATTCAAGGGAACAAAAAACAACGGTAAAGTTATAACTGTTCGTTCAAAAGTATTCTAACTTTCCTTAAATGTCCTTTTTTATGAAATGACTTTTCCCTTCAAATATGCAAATTTCGAACCAAATTAGCTTAAAAAGTAAGTCATGACGTATTTGAAGGTACAGGCTTCTGACTGGGAAAGGAAAATATAGAATGTGGAGGTGTAAAAATGTTTGAAGGAACGGACTCCTGACTGGGATAGGAACGTATAGAATGTGGAGGTTTTAACATGTTTGAAGGTACAGGCTCCTGACTGGGACAGGAACATATAGAATGTTGAGGTGTTAACATGTTTGAAGGAACTGAATCTTGACTGGACAAGAACATATATATTGTGGAGGAGTTAATATGTTTGATTGTACTAACTCCTGACTGGGACAGGAACATACAGAATGTGGAGGGTTAACATGTTTGAAGGTACTGACTCCTGACTAGGACAAGAACATATAGAATGTGTAGGGGTTAACAGGTTTGAAGGTACCGACTCCGGAATGGGGAAGGAACATAAAGAATATGGATGGGTTTACATGGTTGCTGGTACTGACTCCTGACTGGGACAAGAACATATAGAATGTGGATGGGTTAACATGTTTGAAGGTACTGACTCCTGACTGGGACAGGAACATATAGAATGTGGATGGGTTTACATGGTTGCAGGTGCCAGGATTGATGTTCAAAATAATAACTTACGTTATAAATAAGCTAATAAGCCAATATTTTAGAAAGATGTCATCTTGGAATCCAATTTTCAAGAAAAGAAATTCTTCTTAGTCTTCATGAATTATTGAAAAACTAAAAATTTTCATAAATGTGAGTATAATCTTAATAATTGTATGCAATATGTAAACAACAAACTAGAGCAGCTGTAATGTAACAAAATAAACACACACACGGACGAGGTCAAATTATCGTAAATATATACCGATTAACTGTATTATTCCACTTCCTTTATGTTGAAAAAAGTATCTTGGACATATAGTGGTACCCATGTCCAAGCCTCCGTTATTGTGAAATGACACCTTACAAAATATGCATTTTTAAGACTTTTCCTGCAGATCTAGAGTTGATGCTCTTACCTCACGACTTTCGTTATTAAAAGATATTAACCACAATTCTTGAGTTGTAGAACACATCATTATTACATAGAAAGGTAAATAATATATATTGCTATACGAGTTTCCTTCGAGGAGAGTCATTTCAGATACTTAGGATCCATCATTCATATTTTCTCACTACTCTACCACCGAAACGGCTTTCGAGGGTTAATTATCAATTTTCACAAAAAAGCACATAAAAAGGTACACTATTAGAATGATGTATACCTATTCAATATTGAAATCTCAGTGATAAATAACCCAGTCAATTTTCATACGTAATGTCACTCCCGGGTCGTTGGGACGGAACGTCGATAGTTGACATCGATTTTTGGTAGGTTTGTAATTCGCCTTTTCAGAATCTAATGCATCCTGGGTAATATTTTCAAAAGTGTACACCACAACGTCCTGATTGGTTAAAAATGTCATAAACAATGGAAATTTAACCAATGACGTGGCGTTATTTTCATTTTGGGGTACGAACAATGAAATTACCCATGATTCTTTAGATTCTGAAATGGCTAATTAACAGACGCACATGAGGATGTCTTAATACAGTAAATAAGACAAGCATAGATATTGAGAACCCTTAGATGTTGAGAATCTTGTATTATAAAATCATACATAATTCTATGATCCGAAATTTCGCTGAATATTTTTTGTCTCATTTCACAACGTGTCATCATAATAACAATTCCGAATATAAATAACGTTCCCATCATGTGTTTCATTTTTATTATTTTGTTCCTAATACTGCATCTTTGATAATCACTTATTATCCGTTAACTTGTATTTTAAATGATGTATATACAATAATTCCACGAGAAATCTGATAAAATGTAACTGGTCCAGGAACACTTTTTCAAACCATTTTTCATAAATCCATTTAAAGTTTATACTAAATGCTTAGTTAAATTTTGCTTTATATAAATCTTAAAATATATGTATAGGAAACTGAGTGAAACAAACGTCGTCTTACCTATTTATGTTAAACGTTGTTCATGCAATACAATAACATGTCAATTGAATACTTTAACATCACCCTTAGTATTTGTTTCACGTATATTTCAAAGTTTAATTAACCCTGCCTGTTCCAGACGATTCTCTCAGATTCATAAATAGTTTTTATTGTGTAAAAACTTCCGCGTACAAACTCATGTTTGTGTAAACGGTCATTATCACGACGGTGCCATACATGTAAAAACATCCTAATACAACATATTTCCATTAAGAATCAATATCAATGTTCAAACCTATTCATCTCTATCTTTTATTTACTTAATTAACATTTACGTAATCAATTTTATGTTCGAACTGAGGAATATTAAGAGTTTACACTAATAAGCAATGTACCGTTGCCTTCTTTTGATGTTTTTAATAAAATATATAATTAAGTACTTGGGAAAATCTGTCAAGTGTAAAATCAATGGGTAGTTAATGCATGTCCAATGAAGTCATCCTTTTAAGATCTTCAGTGAGGGAGATTAATCTCATACAATATAAGGTAATAGGCTGTATAAATTTGACATGCAACATAATCATCTCCTGTCATATACTGGACATGTAATAATAGATTAAACAGTTTTTACTTTTCTTCCTAAAGGTGGATCGGGACTATTCAACTGCGCATAATTTCACGCATGAATTACAATGCACACGAAAAGCATGTGTCATATTAAAGATATAATTTTAAAAAATATTTTGATTGATTAGAAATGTTAAATCATTGTAGTTATGTCACTAAAAGATATTATCGTTATTATGTGTATCTGTGAAAAGCTCAAAATGACAGTTTAACCATATTTCACCATTTTCCACAATTTGGGTTTTTAAGGCAAAATATTTTTTTCTCTTATCGGTGACCTATGTTTTTTATTTGCTCAATTTGAAGCTATATTTCAGCTTTTTATAGTACAGTTTTGGACAACAAAGTAACAACACTTGGTCAGCATCTCATTAGAAACATTCATGCCATGTTTGGTTTCATTCCATTCAGTGGTTCACTAAAAGAAGACATTTGTATGTATTTCCCATAGGGTCCTATGTTAAACTAAGTCCCCCACTGGCGGCCATCTTGGATGATGGATCAGCTACAAAGTAACAACACTTGGTCATCTTCTCATAAGGAACATTTATATAATGGCGACAAAGTAACAACACTTGGTCAGTATCTCATTAGGAACATTCATGCTATGTTTGGTTTCATTCCATTCAGTGGTTCACTAAAAAAGCTCTGGTCCAGACCAAATTAGTAATGAAATTATTAAATATAGTGGTGTTGTTACTTTTAAAGCTATTACTAAGCTTTTTAATTTAATTCTTGATTCTGGTAAATATCCATCAAACTGGAGAAAATCTTTTACCATACTTATTCATAAAGCTGGAGATAAGCTAGATATTAATAACTATAGGGGAATTTCCCTTCAAAATTGTATTGCTAAACTTTTCAGTGCTGTTATTAATTCTAGAGTTGTAACATACTATGAAGACAAGTTTTCAGTTCATCAATTTGGATTTAGAAATAATCATAGGACAGCAGATAGTATTTTTATTCTAAAAACTTTAATGATAAAATATTTGACAAAAAAGAAGAGTAAAATTTACTCTTGCTTTGTTGATTTGCGTCGTGCTTTTGACACTGTTTGGCATGCTGGTCTCTTATACAAATTAAAGAAGGATGATGTTGGAAAGAAAATATTTGAAGTAATTAAAGATATGTATAAGTGTTGTGAATCTTCAGTTAAAATAGATATAAAAAACTCTGAATTTTTTGAAATAGCCCCACATTGTTTAATTGTTTTATTAATGATCTCCATTCAATTTTTGATGGGACATGTGATCCTGTGTCCTTAGATAAAACATCAATAAGTAGTCTTAGTTTTGCTGATGATCTTTTAATATTATCACAATCACAAAACGGTTTACAATCTGCTTTGAATAAACTGGAAAAATATTGCTACAAATGGCAGCTGACTGTAAATACAAATAAAACAAAAGTTATGATTTTTCATTCTAGAAATTCTTTTGAGTCAAAATTTTTTTATAAACAAAATCAGTTAACTGAAGTTAAAGAGTATAATTTTCTTGGGAACATTATTGATAATAAAGGAAAATTTAAGAGATCTACACATGAACTATCCAAAAAAGCGCTTAAAGCGTTATTTTCACTAAAAAAATATATGTCTAATTTTCATCATGTCCCTGTTGATTTATCATGTAAATTATTTGATTCACTTATTAAACCCATAATTTTATATAATAGCGAGATCTGGTTTATGGAAGATTATTACTCAATTTATAGAGCCATAAATAGAGCCACTTTGCATGGAACTAACTTTGATATTTTATCATTGACAGACAGATTCAGCTTTGAGAAAGTGCATCATAAGTTTTGTAAAACTGTTCTTGGAATTAAAAAAACCTCATGTAATATAGCTGCAAAGTCTGAGTTAGGACGATTTCCACTTGACTCTTTTATTAAAACTCAAGTTTTATTATATTTTTGTAGAATAAACTGCCATGAAATAAACCCTCTTGTTAAAGAAGCTTTTGCAGTAAATAAGTCTATGTCTGAAGATGGAATATACACTTGGTACACTTTTGCCAAGCATATTTTTAAAGAATTTAATATTGATGAAGAACAATATGTTGATTCTGATAAACCTTTTAAACTTATAAAAAATTCACTCAAAAAAACTTTTAAATGTATAGTGAAGGAAAAGTATAATAACATCACTCTTCAAAAACTTTCAAATATTGATAACAGTTCAAAACTTTATCTTTATAGTAAACTTAAAAATGAAATTAAATTTGAGGACTACCTGCACAATCTAAACAATTTTAATAGTCGTCAGCTTTTAACAAAATTACGTGTAAGTGATCATAATTTGGAAATTGAATTAGGACGTTATAAAAAAATTCAAAGAGAACACATGTTAAACTAAGTCCCCCTGTGGCCACCTTGGATGTTGGATGTTGGATCGGCTACAAAGTAACAACACTTGGCCAGTACTTCATATTGAACATTCATGCCATGTTGGGTTTCCTTCCATTCAGTGGTTCTCTAAAAGAAGACATTTGTATATATTTCTCATAAAGTCCTATGTTAAACTAAGTCCCCCGCTGGCGGCCATCTTGGATGATGGATCGGCTACAAAGTAACAACACTTGGTCAGCACCTCATAGGGATCATTCATGCTATGTTTGGTTTCATTCCATTCAGTGGTTCTCTAAAAGAAGACATTTGTATATATATCCCATAGGGTCCTATGTTAAACTAAGTCCCCTGATGGCGGCAATCTTGGATGATGGATCGGCTACAAAGTAACAATTGGTCAGCACCTCATAATGAACATCATGTTTGGTTTCATTCCATTCAGTGATTCTCTAGAAGAAGTTCAAAATGTAAAAAGTTAACGACGACGACGGACATCGACGGACGCCAAGTGATGAGAAAAGCTGACTTGGCCCTTTGGGCCAGGTGAGCTAAAAAGGACACGAGTTTGTATTGACAATAGAGAGCAAAAACATCTGAAAACTACATTTATTTTTTGGTTTAGTTGTACTCGTTTGATATCAGTGTCTATTTTAAAAAATATGTTAAATCGCCTATACATCACTTTTGAGTAATCACACATTGCGTCGGCAGAAGCCTATGCTACCCGGTAAAGAACCAGTCTTCGATTTACCAAGGGAAGCAGCTTGTGTTATATGTTAAAAGTGTGTAATAAACGAATCCATCGTTAATCGTCAAATGAATTTGTCAACGAAATAGTTCCTCCTTATGTCTTGGTTTAACTTTTGAATGTTTACATTATATTTGTTTAGATGATTTGGCATGCTTCTTGATAATGATTAATTCGCCGTTTCAGAATCTAATGCATTCTGGGTAATATTTCCAAAAGTGTACACCAAAACGTCCTGATTGGTGAAACATTTCATAAACAATGGAAATTTAACCAATGACGTGACGTTATTTTCATTTTGGGGTATTATTGATTAACATTCCAATCTTATATGTTATATGTTTATAATTTATATTTACGAAATCAGTTTAATGATCAAACTGCGATACTGTTAAAAAATTACTTTAACAAGCGCAATAGTGTTTTATCTTATAGACTTTT
>CM034354.1:23601919-23639492 GCA_019925275.1 Mytilus edulis
TACTGACTCCTGACTGGGACAATAACATATAGAATGTTGAGTGGTTAACATGTTCAATTGTACTGACTATTGACTGGGACAAGAACATATAAAATGTGGATTGGTTAACATGTTTGAAGGTACTGACTCCTGTCTGGGAGAAGAACATATAGAATGTTGAGGTGTTAACATGTTTGAAGGTACTGACTCCTGACTGGGACAAGAACATATAGAATGTTGAGGTGTTAACATGTTTTTTTATACTGACTCCTGAATGGGAAAGGAACATATAGAATGTGGATGAGTAAACACGTTTAATTGTGCCGACTCCTAATTGGGACAGGAACATATAGAATGTGGATGAGTTAACATGTTTGATTGTACTTACTCCTGACTGGGACAGAAACATATAGAATGTGGATGAGTTAACATGTTTGATTGTACTTACTCCTGACTGGGACAAGAACATATAGAATGTGGATGAGTTAACATGTTTGATTGTACTTACTCCTGACTGGGACAAGGACATATAGAATGTGGAGGTGTTAACATGTTTGATTGTACTGACTCCTAACTGGGACAAGAACATATAGAATGTGGAGGTGTTAACATGTTTGATTGTACTGACTCCTGACTGGGACAGGAACATATAGAATGTGGAAGAGTTAACATGATTTGTTATACTGACTCCTGACTGGGCCAGGAGCATATAGAATGTGGAGGTGTTAACATGTTTTGTTATACTGACTCCTGACTGGGACAGAATGGAGGAGGGGTTTACATGTTTGAAAATTTTTGAAAAACAACACGTTTTATAATTTCATGCGTCCGAAGCACTGTTCTGGATTTACCTTCAATAGGAACGTTCAAAACCAAATATTTGAAACACGAAGATGTATAAGTACCGAAACCGTTGAAGAGCTATATGACAAAAATACCTTAAACTTTGCCTAAGGGAGTTGAAAGTTTAGTTTCCTTATAATTTTAAAATTAATAAACGGACAATTTTAGTAAAGTTTGTTAAATCATGTCAGTACCGAAGTACTGACTACTGAGCTGAAGATACCCTCGGGGACTGATAGTCCTCCAGCAGAGGTATGAAGGTGTCAGGATTGTTCTTCAAAATAATAACTTACCTTATAAATAAGCTAATTAGTCAATATTTTAGAAAGATTTCATCTTGGAATCCATTCTCAAGAATAGGATTTCCTCTGGGTCTTTGATTAATTACAAAAATAACAATTTTCAATAATGTGAGTAATTTTAATCATTGTATGTGATGTATAAAGTAAACAATAAACTGGAGCACTTGTAAAGTAGCAAAATAAACACACACGGACGAAATCAATTTATCATAAATATGTACTGATTAACTGTAGTATTCCGCTTCCTTTATGGCGAAACAAGTAGACAGTGTCACCCATGTCCATTCCTCTGTAATGATGAAATAACACCCCAAAAATATGCATTTGTTAACATTTTCCTGCAGATCTAGAGCTGATGCCCTTATCTCACGTCTTTCGTTATAAAAAGATATTAACTACAATTCTTGAGTTGTAGGAGAACATTATTATCACATAGAAAGGTAAATAATATATATGGCGATACGAGCCTTCTTCGAGGAGATTCGTTTCAGATACTAAGGATCCATAATTCATCTTTTCTCATTACTCTACCACCGAAACTGCTTTCGACGTTAGAATAAGTTAATCTGATATTTTAACAAATAAAGCATATAAAAAGTTACACTATGAAAATGATATATACCTATTCAAAGTTGAAATCTCAGTGATAAACAACCCAGTCAATCTTCATACGTAATGTCACTCCCGGGTCTTTGGGACGGAACGCCGATAGTTGACATTGTTTTTTGGTAGATCTGTAATTAACAGAAAGACATGAGAATGTCTTAATACAGTAAATAAGACAAGCATAGAAATTGAATACCTCTTTTTCTGATCCTGCTATGACCCTATTATACATAATTCTACGTTCAGAAATTACGATGAATTTTCTCTCTCTAGTTTTACAACGTGTCATTATTATAATAATTCCGAATATGAATAACGTTCCTAACATGTGTTTCATTTTTATTGTTTTGTTCCTAATACTGCCTCTCTCATAAACACTGAATATCCGTTCACTTGTATTTCAATTGATGTATATACAACTATTCCAAGAGAACTTAACTCTGATAAAAATACCTGGTCCAGTAAGATCTGTTTCAAACTATATTTCATAAATCCATTTAAACATGTTAAAGTTTATACTAAATGCTAAGTTTAATTTTGCTTTATATAAATCTTAAAATTTATTAAAAAACTGATTGAAACAAACATCGTCTTAACGCTTTATGCTTAACGTTGTTCATGCAATATAATAATACGTCACTCGAATACTTTAACATAACCCTTAGTATTTGTTGAGCGAATATTTGAAAGTTTAATCAACCTTTTCTGTTCCACACGTTTCTTTCAGATTTATAAATAGTTTTTGTTGCGTAATACTTCCGCGTACAAACTCATATTTGTGTAAAAATTCATTAGCACGACGGTGCCATACATGTCAAACATTCTCATACAACATATTTCCATTAAGAACCAATTTAATGTTCAAACTCATTCATCTCTATCTTTTATTTACTTAATTACATTTTACGTAATCAACTGCAGAATATTAAGAGTTCACACTAATTAGTAACGAACTATTGCCTTCTTTTGATGTTTTTGATACAATATATAACTACGTGCTGGGAAAATACCGTCATGTGTAAAATCAATGGGTAGTTAATGCATGTAGAATGTAATCATCTTTTCAACGAAAATACGTTCGGTGAGCTGTATCATTCTTTCAAATATAAGTTTAAATCGTATTTATCACATGTTTGTCACAAAAACGTCTGGTTTTGCACATGTTTTAACCTCAAAATGGCCCTTGTCATATTGTTGCCCGGAGAATAAACCGTTATTGGTTATTTTACCCTGATTCCAAATCACGTGAAATAATTGTGTTCTTAACGACAGTGGTGAATAAATGAATAATGACGGTGTTTGTATTGAAATTTAATTAGGATTAGCTACAATAGATACTAGTAACAATGTGCACCCAACTATATTTTCGATTTAGACTCAGTTAAGCCAAAGCATTGCTTTGGTGTATTACCATCGTAAGAATAAGGGATAATAATACAATAAATGTGCATGATAAATGATTTTTTTTAGGGAAAATGCGATTTATCTTTTTTATTTTTTTAGATTTTTCCTTTTGTTGTTAATCAGATTAACATTGATTAAATGTTCTTTCTCTTTTCTGCAAAACTTAATTATGTAATAAATAGATTATAAAATGTCTTTTCCATATTAGCCCTGGTGAGTTCGAATCCCAGCATATACACTGGAATTTTTCTACTTGAATTTTGATAGATAGTCTTTACCGTATAATTAATTAAAAGTTTATATAGTGAATTTGACATTCCCGCCAAAATGTTACAGAACAAATGAAAGCATGCATAACAAAGAAGCTCAAACTGGGGTCATACGGTAGGGGTCATTCGGCTCAGATCACCCCTGTTAGAACAAAGGAGCTGGGATGTAAGGGATACGCTCATGAATAAAGTGTCCAGTTATTCGCCCACAATCAGTTATTTTGTAAATGCTTTTGGTGACACTGATTAGTGATTAGAATTCAATTAGTATTAACGGCAATCATCCTTATCACACACATCTTCAAATAGACCGTCCTTATGAAAATTAAACATAAGCTCCGCCCGATCTGTTGAAATAACATTGATGATAATCATGTCGCATTTTTCACAATAATAAAAACATCTCAATAATTTCTGAATCTAAAGTAGCCAAAAGTGCTTCAAGTGGCATAAAACACCAATCAATCATTCTTAATTAACAGTGCATAGCCGATCATTCTCATCTCCGTTTACAGATTCTGGTTGTTGCCATTACAATATCTGATTACTGTAAACCAATTTATTTTCGCAGATACTTTATTTCGCGTGTTACCCTTTTGTGACCATTTCACGGCTATTTAATTTCGCGATTTTCTGATTTACTTAATAAAGTTTAAAAATGAAAGATCCAAGTTTTACTTACTCGCGACGATTTATATTCGCGATTTTTGGGTTCATTTTACTGTAAAAAAATAATTTTTGAAGAACAAATTATATGGTCGTGCACTTCTTTTCTTGCACCGGCTCTTTGAAAGTACAAAATTTTGATGATGTTTCTTTTTTATCAATTTTTACCTATTTTATGGGCTATTATGTGAAAAAAATTACAGTTCAACAGTTAAACTTTTTTTCTAATACTTTCAATAAAGATAACTGGACAAATCTGAATAAATTTAAATTGAAAAAAACTTTAGGTAAATGTTAATATAAAAAGGCTTTATCATATTTTTATGCTTTTTTGTGTCAAATTTACCATGCTGTCAATTTTGTAAATTTGCAAAGATTTAAGAACAGAATGCATATTTTTTCAACTTCTTTCATATAAATGATTAAAAATACATATATAAGAAATTTTAAAAGAGAAAAGGGATGTGGGATGTACATGTTTGTGATAAAATAATTTCTTGTAATTTCTACCCCCTTTATTCGAAATATTGGCCAAAAGACTGACTTAATTGGTAATTTAATTTGAAAAATTTATTTCTCAAAAACTATTCATTGTTTATACACAATTTAGCTCAATTAAAACTTTTTTTTAAATTTTTAATGATATTTTTAACTTGAACATGTTGAATCACATATTTTGGAAATATTTCCAAAACGAAATGTCAACGAGACTGAAACGTCAGAAGAATATATCCTTGATAAGAATCCCGGGTTATAAGACTGATTAGTTGATAATGAACAGCGGTTATTGAATAGTTAACAGAAACACATGATGTTGTCTGATACAGTAATATAACACACTTTTAAGATTCTGCAAGTTCATCGATACGGATTTTAGCAGTACATTGTCCAAGGTGGTTTCTGATTCAATATGTATCCCAAACATTAGGATGGTACGTTGATAATTCACACCGTTTATTGTAGGGTTTGTAAATAACAAAAAACACATGTCATGAAGTTGACCTATACAGTATAATGACACATTTTTAAGATTCTGCAAGTTCATCGAAAATTTCAGCAGTACATTGTCCAAGGGGGTTTCTGATTTAATATGTTTCCCGGGTCATCAGGATGGTACATTGATAGTTGACACCGTTTATTGCCAGGTTGGTAACTAACAGAAACACATGATGTCGCCATACAGTGCACTAAACAATCCTCTATCCTGGACACATCTGGTTTAGAAAATGTAAAACCTGACCGGATTTTAGTATCAGAATGAGAACTTTTCGTGAATATTTTTTCTTTTGTTTCAAAACTATGAATCATGAGAATAGTCCCAAAAGTAATTATAATTCCGAATATCAAGTTCATGTCTCTAACTCAATAAGATAAATAATCTTAAAACAGAGGAAAAATGTTTTCTTTCGGTATTCGTTTCGCTGCCTTTTTTTGTTGGTTAAAAACTTGATCATGTGATTATTCTCTCTATAATTCAACATGTACCTGGCTTACAAAATTTTTATCCTGGTATGTATGGTGAAATTTTATTCATATCATCCTTATTACATATACGTAAATATATAAAACAACACATTTTCACATTGAAGCAATTCAATTTCAATGCAATATTATAATATAGTCTTAATCAATATTTTGTGGACAATTTAATATTTGAATAGTCTACTTTTATATTCAATAGATTTTTCGTTTTGTTTGCTTTTAGATAATTACATATATAAAGGATCATACCGGTCAACAAAATCAGTAAAGGATAGATTAAATCGAAAGAAACTCGCATTCTCTCAAAAGAAGGTAAACAAAATTGAAAAATCAACTATTGAATCTCCGCCCCCCCTCTCTCTCTCTCTCTCTCATAATTATAGATTACTGGGTCCCGCTAACATGTTTAACCCCGCAACAGTTTGCAAGTCAGTAGCCTGTTATTCAGTGGTTGTTGTTTGTTTATGTGTTGCACATTTGCTTTTCGTTCATTTTTTTTTACATAAAGTAGGCCGTTAGTTTCCTCGTTTGATTGATTTACATCGTAATTTCGGGGCCTTTTTTAGCTGACATTTCGGTACGGACTTTGCTCATTGTTAAAGGCCGGATGGTGGCCTATAGTTGATAATTTCTGTGTCATTTGGTCTTTTGTGGAAAGTTGTTTCATTGGCAATCAAAACACATTTTCTTTTTTATATTTGAATTTTTGAAATACTTAGGCTTTCTTACCTAGGTATAGATTACCTTAGCTGTATTTAGCAAAACATTTAGGAATATTTGGTCCTCAAAGTTCTTGAACTTCGTACTTTATTTTAACATTGAGAATGAAAATGGGGAATGTGTCAAAGAAACAACAATCCGACCATAGAACGTACAACAGCATAAGGTCAACAATAGGTCTTCAATGCAGCGAGAAACTCCCGCACCAGGAGGCTTCCTTCAGCTGGCCCCTAAACAAATATCATACTAGTTCAGTGATAATGGACGCCATACTAAACTCCAAATTTAACACAAGAAACTTAAATTAAAAATCATTCAAGACTAACAAAGGCCAGAGGCGCCTGACTTGGTTTTTTGTCTTTCTTTTTTTTTTTTTTTTCCTTTTTAACATTTATTTGAGGGTCACTGATGAGTCTTTTGTAGACAAAACGCGTGTCTGGCACAAATACAAAATTTCAATCCTGGAGTCTTCACATTCTATCAATATTATCATATTGTACATTTTCAATAAGAATCAAAATAATGTAAATTTCTAAAATAAAGAGGCGAAGGATACCAAACTGGGCAATTGTTTTCTCGAAGAGAAACAGATACAAGCAAGACGACTGACCATCAATGATTCATACTACGGGTGCCTAGTGGAACGGGACCTAATTACCATTATGAGTATCTGTTTATCCCCTGTTTTATGAGGGATTTTGATCAGACAGGAGAGATTTCGAAATTTTAAGAATGAAATGATAGATTAAAAAAGAAGGAGTAGGATACCACGTGGTGACCCTCTAGGAGGAGTAGGATACAATGTGGTGACCCTCTAGGAAGAGTAGAATACCACGTGGTGACCCTCTAGGAGGAGTAGAATACCACGTGGTGACCCTCTAGGAGGAGTAGGATACCACGTGGTGACCCTCTAGGAGGAGTAGAATACCACGTGGTGACCCTCTAGGAGGAGTAGGATACCACGTGGTCACCCTCTAGGTGGAGTAGAATACCACGTGGTGACCCTCTAGGAGGAGTAGGATACCACGTGGTGACCCTCTAGGAGGAGTAGAATACTACGTGGTGACCCTCTAGGAGGAGTAGAATACCACGTGGTGACCCTCTAGGAGGAGTAGAATACCACGTGGTGACCCTCTAGGAGTAGTAGGGTACCAAATGGACATATGTGTTTGCCATAGAGAAACCAATAAAACCAAAGCAAGAACTAGAAATTACTGTCCGGACTGTTTTTGTGGACTGTTTTATTGACAGTCATTTGTCTGTTCGTCGTTTTTTTTTTTATATCTGTTAAGGTGGTTTTTATTATTTTCGCTTTTTTGTGTACATTTTTCGATTGGCGCTATGACAGAAAGAGTTCTATCTCTTGCGCTTAAATTTAAAGCCAACGTGCATAAATCCATCAGAACTTCGTCGATATAATTTTACACAACAAAAAGTTTTTGAACAATCTTAATTTATTAAACATGTTAAAGCATTTATAAATGTTCACAACGATCTAATTGAAATATTTTATCTGATTAATGTGTAACAAATTTTTCATTTTTGTAAATCAAATAGGAAAATCGAGGAAATAAATCTCATGCATGACACACCAACCAAAGGAAATAATTCAAATTACGTCATTTACCATGTGACTTTAAAAACAATACATTGTGTTCGGTGATGTAACCCATAATAAACAGTAGTGAACAATTTACTGTTGTTTGGGAGAGAGGGTCAATGAATGATTATACTAAATAAATGATTTAAAAAAAGATGCATACGTAGACATGATTAATGTATTGCGGCTTTCGGTGATTTATCCGATACTATACAGTTGTGAGCAATTTGGTTGTGTTTGAGAGAGAAAATTATTATAAAGGTGAATATCTATAACATGAATCTATGATTGAAAAGGGGTACATATCATTTACGCGTTTATTTGATTATTGATAGATCATTTGAACAGCTAAAGGAAATTCGAGAAAAAGAGCACATCTGTCGTCTATCAAAAAGGAAAAATTTACCTACAGATTGCAGGCGAGCCAGAAATAAAAAATAAAAAATAAAAATAAAAAATCTATAGAATGTCTAACAGACAGAAAAGAGACTTTATAAACCACACCCATACAAACTTCTTTTAACATTTCGCGATATTTATGTCTCAATAGTAAATAGTCCATTTGGTTCTCTCAACTATTTTAACTCCCAGATCATTAGAAGAAACACATGATGTTGTCTGCATACAGTAAACTAAACAATCCTCCATAATCGACACAAAAATATCATGTGTTGTTACTTGTGTTTAAAATTTTATGTCAGAAATTGAATGTTTTTTTCCTCTCTTTTGTAATAGAGCATGATGTAACGAAACTTTATTAAGACAGACACACAATTAAAATTTTTTAAATATTCTTGGATATAAACTACTGGATCATTAGGATGGTACATTGATAGTTGACAGCGATTTTAGTCAGGTTGGAAATTAACAGAAACACATGACGTTGTCTACATACAATAAACCAAAAATACACGAAATTAAGTCTTAGTAGAAAATAGTCCATGTTGATCTTTGAACTATTATAACCCCTGGATCACTAGGATGGTACATTGATAGTTGACAGCGATTTTTGCCAGGTTGGTAATTAACAGAAACACATGACGTCGTCTGCATACAATAAACAAAACAATCTTCCATCATGGATACCAATATTTCATGTATTGTATGAACCTCTCGAATTTTTAAACCAGACATTTTGTTGAATATTTTCTCATTTGTTTCACAACGAGGCGGTATGAGCACAATCCAAATAATAATTATTATTGTTCCGAACATCATTTCTGTAATTTTATAACTTTCAAAATCAACGAAATAAAACTGTTTATCAATTTACTCATTTACAATTACAAATATTTGCCCTCAGTATTCGTTTTCTGCTGCATTCTGAATAGGCGAATATAATCATTCTGTGATTATTTTATTTGTGGATTTACCAATTTACAATTTGAAAGTTTTGCCCTCAATATTCGTTTTCTTATGCATGCTGGGTAGGCGAACATAATAATTCTGTGATTATTTTCATCCTAGAATTAAATATGCCCCTCATAAAATCAATTGAATTAAATTTGATTTCAATATATTTATATAGTCATAATTATTATTTTCTGAAACACAAAATAACATGATAAAGGATCAATAAAGGTATTTGGATAGTCTACTATGATAATCAATGGTGCTTTGATATTTCTTTCATCTTTTTGTTTTGTTTTTGTTAAGTTAACAAACCCAATTCAGTGTACACTTTTATCTAGTTAAACATGTTTATTTATTAATTATAATTGGCTTTGAACTAGCTTTAAGTCACTGTGAGTACACTGCAGTGATTTGTGTCTTTAGTTAGTCTTTATGTTAGTTGATTTATTTTTGCTTTCTACCGTTTTATTGATTTTAGCCATTATCAACTGAATTTTACAGTCTGTTGTATGGTGGTGTGACAATGCAGACCTAGGTAGGGTAACAATACACCTAATCGCAATTTATTCCATTCCGGATAGGTTCTAAAATTACACAACTTTTTCATCGAGTTGAAGCTATCTGGGACCCTGTTTAAACAATTCACCATGCATGATACTTTTTAATGAGACCTGTTTAAACTACCGTAAATACTTCAAACAAAATATTTTTTTACTTCGAAAAAGTGGATCATACTATATCAAATTTAAAGTTTCTTTAAGGTCACTTTCTAAAGTTTTTTCTTCCTCAGCTCACTACTGATGACCTCCATTTTACGGTCGGTGACCCAAACAGGAAGTTGTATAAATGACTGTTTTCCCCGGAATGGACTAAATAGCGATAAGGTGTGTACAATTTTTAACTGAAAGTCTACGTAGTTTCATTCTCACACCTTTATATGATGAAGTCTTTTTAATTTCAAGAAAAGACACTATTTACAGAAAGTTAGATGTATTTTGTCTCAGCTTGTTTTGTCAATCAAGTTGAGATGGTCGATGTCAATAGACTCTTGTGTCTTTTTAATTTGCCAAAAAGTACGGAAGCAAATAATCCAAAAAGGAAATTCCGGAGCTTTAAGTAAGTAAAGGTTTCTAACATAAGTTCGCCGCAATTGTTTTTGGGGAGAGGGTTATGTTGCACAAACTTTACTGTTCTATCTTGTGTTTTTGTTCTACTGTTTGTCTGTTTTTCTTTTTTATAAAGCAATTGCATTGTCAGTATATGTTAGACTTCTGAATTTTAAGGTGGTACCCAACACTTAAACTAAAATTAATTTGGCTCGTTCAATATTCATAAAATTTTGACAAAGTATTTACTTTGACCCTTTAACAAAAATATATAAATTTCAAAAATTTTGAACCAACCATTTTATCAGAAAAATTACACTGGTTATATAGCAGATTGACAAACACCAATTTTGATCATTGAGAAGCTTAATATTCCCTTTTCAACACAACGTAATTAAAACGTTTAGCTGATTTTACAGAGTTCTCTCCCGTTGGTATTTTTTTTTCTTTTGATCTTATACAAACAAACAAAAACCATACAACAAAACTACACAACGTAATTAAATGAAAAACAAAATGTTAACAAAGGTTGATAAAATTGAGACCATTAAAACAAATAATTCAAAAGGCTTTGTCAAAACAATAATTCACCTTCTTCATTCAATCTGATTTTGTTTACTAAGATATTTGCGTTTCTTTTTCATGTATAAGGATAGAAGGCTATAGGTGAGTTTTACAATATATGGCCTACAAACACACTTCATAATTGAGGGAGGGATTTAATTATATTAATTATTGAGTTTTTATTAAAATACATTACATTATATTTAACTAAAGCAGGGACGAAAGATAACAAACGGACAGTCAAACTCAAAGATCGAAAATAAACTGACAACGCAATGGCTAAAAAAGATAAGACAAATAGACAAGTAATAGTACAAAAGATACGACATAGAAAAAAAAGACTAAGCAAAACGAACCCCATCAAAAACTGGGGGTGGTCTCAGGTGCTCCGGAAGGGTAAGCAGATCCTACTCCACATCTGGCATCCGTCGTGTTGCTTGTGTTATTATTCTGCTCCACAATTATTTACCTTGACATTGCACTTCTAATTTTACTGAATATAAGAAAGTAAAATTACATAAATACCAAATGCAAAACGGAAAGTCCCTAATCAAATGACAAAATTAAAAGCTGAGACACATCAAACGAATGAATAGCATTTGTCATATTCCTGACTTTGTACAGGAAGTTTATAATGCTGTGGAGAAGGATCTGCTTACCCTTCCAGAGCACCTAAGATCACCCCTAGTTTTTGGTGGGGTTCCTGTTGTTTATTCTTTAGTTTTATATGTTGTGGCATGTGTACTATTGTTTGCCTGTTTGTCTTTTTCATTTTTAGCCATGGTGTTGTCAGTTTATTTTCGATTTATGAGTTTGACTGTCCCTCTGGTACCTTTCGTCCTACTTTTATAGTCCTTGTATAGTTAACATATAATATATACGAAATTTTTTAAAGACTTATATTAAAATTTATTACTCTATAGTATTCTAGTTAGATCTTTATTGCTTTCAACTTTAATCTTCCATACTACTAAAGAAAGACACCAATATCATTCAGTCACAAATCAACGTCCGAAATATTTGTGATATGACGTATACATGAAGTGTTTTGTAATTCCTAAATTTGTCTTTGAAACAATCTCTTTTCACAGAAATCGCCAATGTTTTAGAAAATATCCAAATTCGGAGCCGTTATCGATTCGTGTCTTAGTATTTACAAAATGTTATACATAACTAAACATGTGTTGCTAAGTTTTTAGTTTTCGATTTTGTATTATATAGACTGGTGTTTGTCTTATCGTCGGCTTCGCTATGGCTGTGTCGGTTTGTTTTCGACCTTTGAGTTTGGTTGTTCCTTTGGTATCTTTGGTCTCTCTTTTGAAATTTTACACCTCTTTGCAAAAGTACAGACGCGTACTGTCCATGGAGAATTTGTGAACAGTTAACAATAAATAGTGACACATATATTTTTGCAGAACCAAAATCTATGGTCCTGCATACTGTAGATACTCTATGGCCCTGCATACTGTAGATACTCTATTGGCATTGCACAAGATCATGATGTCCATAGACGGTTCATAGTGGCTTTACACTAAATCCATTGGAGATGTCCTGATTGGTGTTTTTTTTACTATGAAAATACTCGGTTAAGGTTCAATCTTGTTTCATATATGCACGTTATGAAGTGTTCTTTTACACATTGGAAAAGGAAGAGTGAACATAAATCCCAATCAGATGACGAGAAGAATAGGCATAAATTAGATATTTATTCCTTTTAAATGTAACATACCGTGAATAAAAAGAGATAATAGCTAAATACACTGAGTGTATATGTTTCAGGACACTTAGTCGCACTGGTTAACTTATCTATAATAGAAAAATAAGAGACAAAAATAGGTATTCTCATAAAGATACACATGTAAACCTTCCTGAATATAACATCTCAGTAGAAATAACTCCAATTTGGTCTCGTACGTAATTCGAAACTGGGGTCATTAGGATGGATCCTTGATAGTTCACAGACGTTACTGTCAAGTTTGTAATTGGCAGACACACATAATGTTGTCTGCATACAGTAAACAACACAGTCTTCCATGTTGAATACAACTGCTTCCCGAAATGTCAAAGTCGCCTTAATTCTAAAACCAGAGTTTCTGCTAAATAGTTTCTCCTTAGTTTCACACCGAGATGTCACGAGTGAAGTTCCAAAAAGCAGTACAGTTCCTAACATAAAATTCATCTTTGTGAGTTTATAGTTTATTCAACAAAATAAAATGAAAACGTTTATAATAATGAACCAATTTGAACACATTTGAAATGAGTTCCTTCTGTATTCGTTTAACAGCTTTCTGAGGATGAAATTTTTCTTCCTTGAATTCGATATAATTTTCGATACAAATATACGTAAACATCATGAAATAACATATCTTCATATGGAAGCAATCAAATAAAATTCAAATTAAAAATAAGATTACCGTCTTAATCAATAAGTTTCAATGGACCTTTTTGGTCAATTTCGAATTTCTGGATAGTCTACGTTTTTTTTTTTATCTAGATGAACAATAGAGCATTGTTATTAGCTTTTTGTTTGGTTTTTAATTACTAGTTGTACACATACACGTGCCAATTAAGTGTTAACGCAAAAGAAAATTAACATTCACCCGCTGAAAAGGACAAATTGAAAAAACAAAAGCAAAAGTCATTAATTGCCACGAAAGAGAACTACTACTGGCGCATTCTATAACCATTGAAATTGTCAGCATTTGTTTATTTTCTGATTATTGAGTTCTGTTGCACATACTTTTTTCATCATGTGGACAATTGTCTATCGGTTCCTCGTTTCCTCTCTTTGTTGTGGTGTCTTCTGTCAATCTTTAACTGGTCAGTTTTTAAATAAAAAAAATCCTTGGACGCGATTTCAGCTAGAGTTTGTTTCCTTTGGTCGCCATGTTGGAGGTCAATGTGCTCAATTTATTAAAACTCAACCAAATTCAACTTTGCATCACTCGAAGATTGTTTGCTAAGCAAATTTATTTTCATTAATCGAAGTATGACATGACGCATGTGGTGTATACTGAATAACTGGTTATTTAAGGAGGTAGACCTAAGTTTAGGGAAACAACTGCACGTTTGTGTCAACCATTTTCCTAAATATATTCTAAGCTTCTAGGTTACATAGATAATTTTCAATCTGTTTCAGGTAAATGCTTATAATATATTGATAAAACCTGACTTTTACAAACGCATCGCTGATTTAAATAGTTATCTCCCTGAAATAAGGTCTACACCCTTAAAAGTGTGTGATGTTACAGATAAACACAATCAAACCTATCTTCTATAAAAAAAAAAATAAACAACTTTAAGTGAAGACCCGGGTTGTCCATCAATATTCACCATAGACAGTAACAAGCTGTTTTCTTTACCAACAAAAAAAACAAGAAATGTAGTCGTGACTCTAATTCTGTGTTTGGTTTGAAAATTATTCTTTTGAAAGTGGTAAACGTCAGGAAAGTAACAGTTGTTATCCATTCGTTTGATGTGTTCGAGCTTATTTTTTTTTAGTTATTTGGTTAAGGACTTTCCGTTTTCGGAATTCGGGTTTGTTATGTCACCTTTGATTTCATTTGTTCTTCAATGAGATATGGGTTTTTAATATAGCTGCTTTTGAATGATTGGGTATAATTAATCATCTGAAAAAAACCCATAACATATGCGAAATTAAAACCACTGTATAATTCAGTAGTACTAGTATGCTATGATTCGGAAATTAGAGGTTTTAGGTTGGAAGTATAACAATGTATAATGAAATAATTCTGTTTTGTTTGTTTTGTTACCAGTTTGAAATAATTGAAAACCCTGATTCTTTTTATATTTGTTAATCCAGAAATTAAACTAATTTGTTTTAAGGATGTCTGTTTGTCATGTTTTGGAGTTTTTGTCAGATTTTCGGAATCCTCTGGTTTTATCCATTTGAATGCCTTAAAAAAATTGCCCATGAACCTCCATTTTTTCTTTTTATAAATCTGTTACATGTATAATTATAAGCCATTTGTAAAAGATTTATAAAATTTTATTTATTTTTTAATAGTATTTGAGAACATTAATTGGTCAATGATAAAGCTATGAAAAATCAAGAGAGAACATTTTCCGCCAAAACTCCAATAGCTAATATCTCGAAAACAAGCACATTGACCCCTATATTTTTTTTGCTTTTTTTATTCCTTAATTTATTCCCTATCAATACATAACTAGTTTTATGAACAGTTATTTATTTTGAAACTGAGCAGCGAACATCCTTAAAACCAATCACACTGGGTTGAATGATTTTATCAATGTTTATGACATTCAAGATGTATTTGATCTCAATACATTGATACATCAGGCATAAAAAAACATAATCAGGATTTAAGAAAAGAAATGTATGAAGAAGCCTCAGTTTTATATTGAAATGGGTTTGTTGAATCAAGTGTCGCATGATTATTCAATTTCTTATCTAATCCCTTATTTTGAAATAAACAAGAAGATAATGAAGATGTTGTTTTATACGACTGTTTGATGTAAAGAATGGTGTAGGAATTAAAGGATCAATTTAGTATAGCTCATGTCCAGTACCTAATTCAAAAATCCTCTTTTACAATTGCCTGTTTTACTAATGTCCAATACACAATAACCTGTGTGCTGATTACGATATTTTGTATTATTCTAGAGGTAATGCATTTGTTGTTAAATTCAAGTTCTCCGATTTTTACTCAAATTCACATTATGTAAAAGGTATAATCAACAAAAAAAAACTGGTCCTTCATCATGCCAATACTTATATTGGCAATGCACAAGGTCAATTCATCGCGTCGTTACGCAAAATCCGATTGAGGTGAACAAATTGACGTTTCTTTTTACTGTGAATACATTAGTTTTATGTCAAATCTTGTTTATTCCGGGGACATTGATGTACATTATGGTGGCCATATTCTTTAGAACGGAATTATTAACATTAATCAAATTTATACTACGGGATGAATAATTATTAATTGTTCCCTTTTTCAAATTTTTCCCCAGGTAATCAAAACAAAATGTGAAAAAAGAGGATATCAAAATACACTATGGATACATACGAAATTTCAATCCTGGTATCTACATGATCTATGATACTAGTAAGTTTATTTACACTGGTTTATTGAATCTATTGTAGTCAGAGAAGATATTTTATTAAAGAAGAGGGGCGAAAGATACCAGAGGGACAGTCAAACTCATAGATCGAAAATAAAATTACAACGCCATGGCTAAAAATGAAAAAGACAAAGACAAAATAATAGTACGGATATGGATTTAAGTAGAAAAAAAAGATAGTCCATTTATTTCTCTGAACTATATTAACTCCCGGGTCATTGGGATTAAACGTTGATAGTTGACAGCGATTATTATCAGTGTTGTAATTAGAAGAAAACACACAATGCTGTCTACACACAGTAAATAAAGGCAACAGTAGTATACTGCTGTTAAAAAATCATAAATAGATAGAGAAAAACAAATCCGAGCTACAAACTAAAACTGAGGGAAACGTATCAAATATAAGAGAACTACGACACAACACCGAAATGTAGCACACACGAAAACGAACTATAATGTAACAATGGCCATTTTTCTGACTTGGTACAGGGCATTTTATGGGAAAATGGTGGGTTGAACCTGGTTTTGTGGCATGTCGAACATCCCGCTTTAATGACAGTAAACTAAAAAATCCTCCATAATGGACACGAAAGGATCATGAGCATTCGGCAATCCTCGGTATAATCCGCTACTCTCTTTCTATCTTAGATGAGGGTACGGAATCGGCCGAGTTGACATGAAAGGATCATGTGTTGTCCATTGCGCCTGAATATTTATGTCAGAAATAGTTATGAATGTTTTCTCTTATAACGTGACTCTGTGCTTTAAAAGATCTCGTCAGTATCCTATTGTTCTATTTCATGTCATTTTGATATATTTTTATTATGAATTACAAAATACGTTGAACCACAAACGTCAAAATCATTCAATCGCGAAGTGGAATTACCTATTTGTGGATTCTTATAAATTCTATATAACTTTTGGACTATTTTAGATCTCGGTCTATTTCTGAAATTTATTCTAACATACTTCTGATTTTTAACCCTGTAAGCTAACATTGCCTATGTGAAATTCTGAATTGTTTGTATGTACATTGAACGAAAAATATATGTGACGTATAAAATTTTCTGACGTCAGACACGCAAATCAATGAATGTGTTTGTAGATATATGTTTTTGTGTTCGGTTAAATTGTTCCTTTTAAAATTGTTACACGATGATGACTGCTGTAACCATATTTTGACTATTTTATTTATTGTGTCTGGTTAGTTAACGCATCATTGTAAATGTAACGGTATTCGATGCGACTGTCATCAAAGTGAGAGGGTTAGCGCTATAAAACAAGGTTTAACTTACCATTTTCTACATTTGAAAATGGCTGTACCAAGTCAGGAATATGACAGTTCTTGTCCATTCGTTTTTTTATTTTTTATTTTTTTATTTTGCCATGTGATTATGGACTTTCCGAATAGATTTTTTTGTATTTTTATGATTTTACTTTTCTCTTGCGTGTAACAGCAAGATGTTACGAGGATCATCTTATATATCAATAAAGTACCGATCATCAAGATCAGGTTTGTACATTTTTAGTCAATAGAATAAAAAATCCTTGAATTGCTTTCCTTCAGTTTTCGACTTTGCTGCTTTCTGAAAAGAAGAAAAACCCAAATATGTTTTCTATACCTCCATATCCGTCATAATTGTAATCCTGGTATATATGGTGATGGTATATCCAAATGATATTTGACACATATATATTAACTTCATAAAACAACATGTTTTCACAATGAAGCAATTAAATTAAATATCAACTCAATATGATAATTGAAGAAATAACTGTATTGTATTTGAAGCTTTAAGGACGTCCATCGGTAGTTTTACTGTCGCAAATTTAGTTTACCTGGCGACGCGGAGCGGAGACAGGTAAACGGGTATTTGCGACAGTAAAACTACCGATTGACGTCCGCAAAGCTTCAAATACAATACAGTTATCTCTATTCTAATGCAAAACAAGTTCATAATTAAATTTCAATCATAATTTCAGTGTAAAATCTTCATTAAAAAAAATTCCGCGGAAAAATGTTATCTTCTTTGGTCCCTACACTACGTGACGTCATAGGTATGCTTCCGGCGTCAAACATAAACAACGGGCGTTTTCTGGCTTCTGTGCCGCTTCAGAATGTAATAAAATTTGATAAAAAGAAGATTTTTAGACGCAAGAAGTGAGTTTATTGTTTATTATTGTAGAAATAACATGTCAATACATTCCGAAATTCAAAATGTCGGCTTCCTTAGTTACAGACAAGGAGAAAGAGAATTTTACGCTTGCTGTCATCCAATCAGAACAATTGTTACAAAATAATTGCATTAGAATATAGTGTTAACCTACATTTTCTGATAAACTTGGATGATATTTGAATAGTCTACTGTTATATTCAAAGTTGCTTTGTTTTATCGTTTTGTTATATTTGAGATAAGTAAACACATTTGATTAACATATAGAGGATCCAGCATGCCGACAAAATCAATTAAGGATCAACTACATATAAATCAACGCATTTCGAACATTCTCAGTCTTTAAAAGAAAGGTCGAAAGATCGAAAAGGATTTAATATGTAAGCAATTTATCAATTAGATGTTTTTTTATATTTCAAAAACTTTCTATTCTGAAACTATCTGGACGAATTCTTACATTCTATTATTAGAATTCATTTTGGGAACTTTAAAGAAGAATGGAATATAGAGCTCTTGAGAAAAAGCGAAAGATACCAGAATGGACAACTATCGATGAGTAGCACTACGAGCACCAAGCAGAGCGGAACTTAGTGGATCGTGAACTACTTATTGTCGATGAGTAACATTTCAGTCGCCTAGTTGATTGGAAACTACTGACCATCAATTAGTAACACTACGGGCGCTAAGTGGATCGGTAACTGCTTACAATCAATAGGAGAAATACTACGGGTTCATAGTATACCGGGAACTTCTTACCATCAAAGAGTAACACTACGGGCGCCATGTGGATCGGGAACAACTTACATTAAATATGGGAAATACTACTGGGACACAGTGGACCGGGAACTACTTACCATCAAAGAGTAACACTACGGACGCGTAGTGGATCGTGAACTATTCACCATCATACCTAGTCGATTGGGAACTACTTACAGTCAATGTGAGTAACATTAGTGGCGCAAAGTGGATCAGGAACTTCTGACCACCAATCCGTTACACTACATGCGCTCAGTGGAAAAGGAACTACTTGCCATCAATAAGTAACAATGCGGGCGCCGAGTAGAGCGGGAACTAACTATCATTTTTAGCATCAGTTTATCCTTTTTTCATAAGTTGTGTTGCTCGGACGGTAGTTGAAGTGCATTTTTTAAATTTTCAATCAGAAGGAAATCCGCGACCTTCAAAAAGAGGAAGACGATACCAAGTACAAAATGTAAACATTTTTTATCGAAGAGAAACTAAAAAAAACATTGTGTCTCCGCTTTTTTTGTCATTGTGTGGCGCACACGTTGTTTTACGAACTATAAAAAAAACACCATGTGGTATCATTTTCAAAGAGACATTCTCCACAAGAGAACACATTGGCATAGACATTTGACTGTCCATTTTTTCTGTTTGTTAAGGTTTTTTTTACAGGAAAGTTACTTCCCTTCGTTACAAAATGTGCAGTCACGTGCCTAACTCTATTTAAAATTCGCCAAGTAAAAATTTCGTTCTAGAACAATTTTATTTCTTTAAGCCTTCTTTAATTCATCACTTTGAATACATATGGCAATGCGATTATATGAACCCTTGTGTGTTTTATTAGATGAACGTTGCTATACGAAAATTGCATACCTTTGTCACTTCCCCTGGCATGAAAATTAAAGAAAAAAACGTTTTGTATTCGATATTGCAATTACTATTGTGAAAATTATTTCTGGAGAAAACAAAAAATAAAATCTGATATTCACTTAATACAGATATCGCTGAATAAACAAAATCAATCTCTTCATCAAATTGAAAGAGAGACACAATATTTTATTCTTCCAATCTTCTAGTATTGCTTTTCAGCAATATCCATCACCTATAATACCTGTTACAAAATGTGACAAGTTACTTCTTTAAAAAAATAATCAATCTATTATAATTTTGTATTTAATAAATATATATGTTTAAACTATAATTGAACAATATTATTTATGCTTGTATTCCTACTGATCTAATTTTATAACGATGTTTTGATTATGAGTCCTCGTTTCTTTTCTATGGGACATTGATTCCAAATGAAGCTGCTGTTAAATGAGCTGCATAACTTTATTTATCAAACATAACAACAGGAGATAACCACTCTTCATGTTCCATTCCGAGGTGCAGTTTTGAAAATTGAGAGGTAATTGTCGTTTTTGGTGAGGCTCATGTGTTTCGCGCGCGTTTCACGTTTTTGAGATAGATTAAATCGTGGTTTTTTTCTAAAAAATTTTTATTGTTTTACACGTCTAGTCATTTTAAGGCTCATTATAGCTTGATGTCGATGGAGCCAAACCCTTCGTAATGAAGGCAGAATTGTTTACAATGTTTACTTTTTACACTCGGTG
Organism: Mytilus edulis; assembly: GCA_019925275.1. Lineage (NCBI taxonomy): Eukaryota > Metazoa > Mollusca > Bivalvia > Mytilida > Mytilidae > Mytilus > Mytilus edulis. Next base: position 23,622,451 of record CM034354.1, read on the forward strand.
ACTTGAAGGGAGAGGTGTCTCATTGACACTGATACCACATCTTATTTCTATTTTAGAGAAAAAAAAGTTTTAAACCTAAATTTTATTCTGATATCAGTTTTTCAAACTATTAACATCAGTTGAAAATTGACAAGGATCGTTTCAAATCGATGCAAAGCCAAAAATCAATTCAATTTACCCAATTGGAAAACAGTTTCCTAAAATTTGAGGCTTACCTAAGTTCATCGGAGAAGTACTGATTGATGTTTCATTCTGTGAAATACTTTTGGTTGAAGTTAACCTAGTTTCATGTAGGCCCATTGGTGGTGTTATTTATGCATATACATTGGAAATGGAAGTGTAAAAATAAATCGAAATAATTAACGGAAAATAAATTATCAATCATTCTCTTTTTTCTTTATTTATTCCCAAAAAGACAATAAAATTTACATTAATGTGAAAAGAATGAAAAACAACCTGTTTCCAACATTTCAAGACATCATATCATTTTGTTGTGACTGATCAAACAAGAAAAGAAGCAAAATAAGGAAGTTATTTTCACGTTTATTAGAAAGTCACACATTCCGGATTCTGTAAACCTTCCCAATGAAATCTCAGAAGATATAACTCCAATTTGGTCTCGTACGTAATTCGAAACTCGGGTCATTAGGATGGATCCTCGATAGTTCACAGACGTTACTGTCAGGTTTGTAATTAGCAGCAACACATAATGGTGTCTGCATACAGTAAACAACACAATCTTCCATAATGGCTACACTTATTTCAGGTTCTGTAAAGACGCCATTATTCGAAAACCAAAAAGTTCTGCTGAATATTTTCTCTTTTGTTTCACAACAACGAGACGTATAAGGATAGTTCCAAAAACAATTATAATTCAAACAAAAAATCATTTTGTGCGTTGAAGTTAGTTCAACTGTAATAATAACAATGCTAATGGACCACTTTAAACCATTAAAATGATTCCCTTCAGTATATTTTTTCGCTGCATTATGGGTAAGAATAAAAAAATGGATTGTCTTTACTTAAACTATATATGATATTGGACATAAATATGTAAACATCATAAACCAACTAGTTTTTTTTACATCGAAAAATTATTATAATGAATAAAATTCAGTACAATATAATGATATTGTCTTAATCAATATATTCTGATAAACTTAAACGATCCATTTGTCTCTTTGTTTGTGTTTAACAAGTAAACATAAACTGGCAAATTAAGTATACTAGTAAACTAAATAGAAAATAACGTTCACTTCTACTTTTCTCGCGCAGACGAAGACATAAATAATCATATTACATTCTAGGGAACTACAGCATCTGTGGCCATTGTGAGCATGTGTTTAATTCCTTTTTGTATAGGTTCTGTAGCACGGTCGTTTTTGATGTGTGGACTGTTTTTTTTGGGGGACAGTGTGTGGTCTCGGGTTTTTTTTATCTCTCTTAATTATGATGTTTTCTGTCATTTATTGACTGGTCGAATTTAAAGATAATTTTTGACTGCAAGATTGATTCAGTTTTATACGTCCATGTTAGAAGTCAAACCCTCCTCAAAAACTATTATAACAAAGAGGGGCGCAAATTGATTTTACCAGAGTCCACAAATCAAGACTTCTAGATCGAAAATAAACGACACGCCATGGCTAAAGAAAAGATAAAGTACAAAGCATAACTAAAGACTAAGCCACACGAACCACATCAAAAAAAGATCTCAGATGCTCCGAAAGGGAATATTTATCGCCCAGACTAGACAAATTGATAAAGCCAAATCAGAATTCAATGATTTAAAGGTAATCCAACTCTGTTGTTTCTCCCTATTTTTTATGGGTTCAATCACTTGCAATGACGTTTTTGTTGTGTGGACAATTTTTGTTTTGTGTTGGACTTTTGTCTTTTTTCTCTTAGAAATATTTTTTTTTTATCTATCATTTTTATTAAAAACATTGACTGGTCGGTTTTGAAAAAAAAATCAACTGAAACTATGGTAGCAAGGGTTCATACCTTTTTATCACGATGATATTTCACTTTTTTACCAGGGTTCATCAGATCTAGCAAGAACTCTTATCTGGTATCAATTATGAAGGCACCCAATTACACCGCAAAACATGACGACCAATTGCAAGGGAAATAACTCTAGCTCAAATTACGCCATATCAAACTGTTCCAAAGTAATTGTTTCTTTGTAAAAATCATGACACAGTACGGCACTAAACAGGATAATCTATACATTAAATAGAATTATTGTCCGGAAAGAAACTGTTCCAAAGGGATTGGTATCTTATGATAATATACGCGTAAAAATGCATGACATTGTACGGGACTAAGTAGGATAATCTATACACTTAAATAGAAGTATTGTCCGAGAGAAACTGTTCTAAAGTAATTGTATCTTATGTTAAAAATTCATGACACAGTACGGCACTAAACGGGGTAATCTATACAATTAAATAGAAATATTGTCCGGAAGAAACTGTTCCAAAGGGATTGGTTCTTATGTTAATATACGCGTAAAAATGCATGACATAGTACGGGACTAAACAGGATAATCTATACACTTAAATAGAATTATTGTCCGAAGAAACTGTTCCAAAGGAATTGGTTCTTATGATATAATACTTAAAAATTCCTAAAACACTTCGGCACTAAACAGAATAATTTATAATTTTACCCCAGGAGATATGAAATCTTGAGTGCATGTTTAATTTGACGAAGATTGTCGAATATTTCCGAGTATTGAGGGAAGAAAATTGCATACATAGGACGTTCTTCTAATCATAAACATCAAAAATCCATCAGCAAACCACGGCAGATTCCGCTACCCGACATTTAACGATATGTGGGTCTGCCGATGTGTGCCGAATGAATAAATAAACCGTTATTAGCTATAATAGCATTTATTTTAGAGAAAAAGAGGACAAAAATGGTGTGATGTTCCATGTACATCCCTGAATAAACAAAACCAAAAACAGTTATTAAAACAGAGGCAACTTTAGATGAACACCATTTTTCCAATATAGCAATGTATAGTACGTCTAATCGATATCCACAACCTATCATACCTGTTATCAAACCTGAAAATAGTAATAAACAATCGTTAAAAAGCAACAACAACAGGAACCCCATTAAACACTGGGGATGATCTCATGTGCTCTGGAAGGGTAAGCAGATCGTGGTCAACATGTGGCACTGATATGTTTACCTATTGGTATGTTTGTTTTGTTCACACATCGTTGTTAATATTATGGTTTCTGATGCGACTGTCATACAAATGAGCGGTTTTGCTAGCTCTAAAACCAGGTTTAATCCACCATTTTTTTTTAATGTCCTTAACAAATCAGGAAAATGGCAATTGCTATGCTATAGTTCGTTTTTGTGTGTGTTGCATTTTAGTGAATTTGTTGTGTCGTTGTTCTCCTCGTTAGTTTGATGTGATTCCTTTAGTTTTAGTTCGTAATCCGGATTTTTTTTTTTTATAAATCGATTTATGATATTGCTGTAATTTCGAAGAACAGTATACTACTGTTGCCTTGGTGTAATGCCTTTCCATGGATAAACTAGAGAATGCCATTTTTCTGACAAAAGGTCAAAATCTAGAGTGGAGAACTTCCTTTAATTCAACTGATACTTACATTAAGGACCACAATTACGAACCAGTACAATATCGTCTATTGCTATATCGCCATGTATATCTGCTCCTCTGTACCCTTCTATTACTATTTGTCCTGGAGTATCTGGTAAATTTATTTTAGCTGGTAACCAGTTGTTGCCATGGTTTCCAGACTGACTCCATAATTTTTGTAAAATACCATTACTATCCTTTAATATCAATATGAAAACTTTGAAAAAGTATAAACAAAAAAAATAAAATCGAGTCAGCCAATGGTTTTATTATAACAAATGTATTGAGGTCAAAGTGTACGAGTTCATTCCGATAATAGATCAACCATGTTCAATCTCCATTTATGTTTGTTTTGTGTTTTTTATAAATTTTGTCTGTTTTTCTCTTTTGTTTTATTTTACCACTATCCAAAATGGTGACCAGTGGAGATGTTTAAAAATCATTAGGGATCTACCATTTGATTTTTAAGGGGAGGGCTAGGATGAAAAATTTTGTCCTGCATTTTTTTTTAGCTGTAATCTATGTCCTGCCTTTTTATTTTTCACTCTGTCCTGCTTTTTTTTCTAGTTTATCCTGACTTTTTTTTACCTAAATTGTCGTCCTGCCTTTTTTTTTGGCAATTGTCTCATCCTTTTTTTTTACTCAAAACTCCTGTCCTTCCTATTTTTTTTCAAATTTCATCCTAGCCCCCCCCCCCCCCCTAAAAATCAAATGGTAGCTCCATTACGTCGTATCGATTCCTGTACTCATATGCTACAATTTAATTGTTGATGTGCTCCATAGTGGGGTTATGGTACGCATATGCTACCTGTGTTCTGTAGAGCAATCGACAGATTCTGTATGTATTTGCATTTTTTTCCCATTTTTTGTCAGTACCTTGTAATGCTATCCGTATAAGCTACCTTTTTGACTTTTACATGCTTCGTGATGCGATTAATGGCTACTGTTATCAAATGCTACTTTTTAAATGCGATTGACGGTTTATGTACGAATACGCTTCTGTTTTTTATTTTTTTCATTTTTATGCTCTATAGTAGGATCGACGTTTCTTTACGTATGTACGCTCCCTATTTTGCTTTTTATGTGTTCTACAGTATGATTGTGGTTCCTTGCGCATATACTTTTTTTACAACGTGTTCTATAGTGCAATCGACGGTGCATGTACATAGATGCTTTTTTTTTGCCATTGTATGCGTGATATAGTTCGATCAACTGTTCATGTAGGCATTTGCTATCTTTTGCAATTTTATGTGTTTCTATAGAGAGATTAAAGTTTCATATACTCTTATGTTCTATATTCTGACTGGTTTTACTCACCTTTAAATAAACACTTAAAGATGCTATGAAATGTCCATACATATGATACCAGAACGTTAAACATGTTCTCTGTGGCCATGCAATATCATCGGAAAGCAATCGAACAAAGTTCTGATAATTCATATCCGATGCTTCTATGTATAAATAGTGTCCTTGTTCTAATAAAGAGGGAAGAATTATCAATAAGAATAAAATGATATATTCATTTAGTAAATGATATTAATATTCGCCTAATAAATAGATATAGGAAGATGTGGTGTGAGTGCCAATGAGACAACTCTCCATCAAAATAACAATTTATAAAAGTAAACCATTATAGGTCAATGTACGGCCTTCAGCACGGAGCCTTGGCTCACACCGAACAAAAAGCTATAAAGGGCATCAAAAATTACTAGTGAAAAAACATTCAAACGGGAAAACCAAGGGTCTAATCTATATAAAAAAAAACGAGAAACGAGAAACACGTATAAATTACATAAACAACTGACAACTATTGTACAGCAGATTCCTGACTTAGGACAGGTGCAAACATTTGCAGCGGGATTAAACGTTTTAATGATACCAAACCTTCTACCTTTTTCTGAGACAATTGCATAACATCACAACATAGAAAAACACGATAAAATATCAATTGGCAGGCTTATCTCAATCAAAAAAACGTAAATGAACACACTATGAACGAATATAATTTGATCTGCGATATCTGAATGCAAATTCACAGTTAATAAAATATTAGGGGCAAACATTTAAGTATGAATAATGTCTTTTTTTCCAAAAGAAAAAGAAAAGATTGTAGTGCTTAAATGGTAAACTCTGAGAGCTTACACTAGTTGACAACCTGATAATCATTTTTTTTCTACGTTTCAGACAGGTAGGTATGAATAGAAGTATTTATGAAGGACAAGCCAGATATTTAATATAAACCGGATATCATAATGTTATATAACAGACGCGCGTTTCGTCTACATAATACTAATCGGTGACGCTCAGAGTTGAACAGCATTGAGGACCCGAAATTCAAAAAAGTTGTGCCCAAAAAGTTAAAGTAATCTATGCCTGGGATAAGAAAATCCTTAGTTTTTCGAAAAACTCGTAGTTTTGTAAAGAGGAAATTTATAAAAATGACCATATAATTGATATTCATGTCAAAACCGAAGTGCTAACTACTGGGCTGGTGATACCCTCGGGACGAAATGTCCACCAGCAGTGGCATCGACCCAGTAGTGTAAATAGTTATCAAAAGTACCAGGATTGGAATGAACAATGCTGTTCAGATAAGGAAAACATTATGTAAGTGTAAAGGAAAGATTTGCACAACAGTACTAATATAAGATGGTAATATATGCAAATGATGTAATACATTATTAATACTGTGTAGCATTCTTTTTTTTTTCATTGGTCATGACGATCATGTGAATCAAAGGGTATTCCAAGTATCTGAAGCTTTGATTCTATTTTTTCAATTTTTTAGACTTTCTATATTTATAAAGATTGACGGTCAGTATCGAAAACTTCGTCTTCAGTAATATAGTCTGAACAGATCCGTCTATAATATATTTACCTCGTCAAAAGTCTATAGACAATAAATGAGGGTTTGGATGGGGTTAAATGATTAAAGAATAATGCCCTTAAAAAATGAAGATTAGAGAATAATGAGCCAAAAAATAGAAGATTAGAGAATAAAAGGGTTAATTTTTGGAAGATTAGAGAAAAAAGGGGTTAATTTTTTGAAGATTAGAGAAAAATGGGTGAAAATTAAATGTTTACAGAATAACAGACCCCCCCATCCATACCCTCATAAATATTCAAAGGATGCATTGTTGTCGCTAATCTTACCACTGCCCAATGTATGATCACTATCCGGTCCAGTTTTATCCGTAGCTGTAGGACCTGAGTGAATTCTCCAGTCACCATCATCCATTTTATCTTGGTGCCAATTACAAAGATCAGCCTCAAAATCACAATTAACCATGACAACAGGGTCTATAATTTAATCACGGTAGATAATAACAACTTTACAATGTATGTTATCAAACAACGATTAACCAACTAATTTTCTCGACTTTCGCGAGGTGAAAAAAAATAACGCGAACAAAAATCATCGCGAAAATTTAACCTTGGATCTTTCCTTATCTAACTACATCAAGTGGATTTGAAAATCGCGAAATTAAGACGCTGCGAAGCGGCTAGAAAGGGCTAAACGCGATATTAAGAATTCGCAAAAATAAGTTGGTTTACAATAACATTTTCTGGATTTACTATTCTCATGTTCTTCACTTAAAGCTAAACATTTGAAAATTGGTTAAACGTAAATAAACTGCAACTTGTATAAAACTAAGGGATATAGTATGATTGCCAATGAGACAAATATCCATCAACGTTCAAATGAGGTGGATGTGAGCAATTATAGGCAACTGTCCGGCCCATTTAACTATAACAACACCGTCTGTGCAATACTTTTCACATTTTCGGTACGTTTTATTAATAAGATTTTTGTGATCGCAGTTTTTTTGTTTGTTTTGGTGTTTTTTTATAGTTTAAATGATAAAATTGATGAGTGTAAAAGCAGGAAATACATATCGTTCCGGAGCACCTAGTATCATTCCTGGTGTTGAAGGAGACATGTGCGATCCCAGGATTTGATTTTGTGGAATGCTACCGAAAATGAGAGTTACCTGACTATATTTTTACAAATGAATTGGTTGTAACGTTACATATAAATTACAGTTTTATTAATTGTTATAGAGGGGTACTCGTATGTTGCGCCCCCATTCGAATTAGCGTTTGTTGCGCCCCCATCTGAATTAGCGTTTACTAATTGTATCAAACTGTGTCTATACAGTGCAACTTGACTAAACCAATTATGTATAAACCGAAAACTTGTATAAAACCATGTTTTAAGCATCGTCATACCAAATTGTATGCGTTTTGAACCTGACAAAACCGAACATCCGCACAAATTGAACAAAATCTTAAATCCCGAAGAGATTCGGTTTAAACAGGTTTCACTGTAAATCCTACCTAGCGTGGTTGTTGGCAACGTGGTTGTCGTTGTCGTCGGCATGGTTGTTCTCTTTTTCGTCGTCGGCAGTGTTGTTCCTTTTTTCGTCGTCAGCAGTGTTGTTGTTTTTGTCATCGGCGTTTTAGTTGTTAGTATTTCTGTCGTCGGCATGGTTGTTGTTTTTGTTGTCGGTATTATTGTTTTAGACGTCGGCAATGCAGTTGTTTTTGTCGTCGGCAATGTGGTTGTTTTTGTCGTCGGCAACGTTGTTTTTATAATATCAAGGGTAGACATCGCAGTTATCGCATCAGTCTTCAAAGATGAAGTGATCGGTACAAAGGGGGCGTTCCAGTCCACGAAGTTTGTACACACATTATTACACAAGTGATCCTCACAACACTCCTCACATATTTGACTGTTTCCATCGTCTGTGTCTCTCTTCCCTTGTGTATATGCACACTACAATTAAAAATAGCCTCGATGTAAAAACCAAAATTAGCATTACTTTGTAATGTTTGCTTTGTCTTACCTAACATAGCTTAAAACATCGTATGAGCTTTGCTGTGTAAACAAACATTAGAATCTTTCATATCGTGGATTGTGGAATTCCTTTTTTAGGTAAAAAGTATGAAAAGTATGAAAAGTGTAGTCTCACTGTTTTTATGAAACTTTGCAGACAACTAGATAAAAAGAAACTGCATTTGAATACCGAAAAATCATGTGTGTGATATTTCATTTTTTTAGGAGGTAAATAACTGTAATATTCCATTTAAGGTGGTACCCAACACTTTCGCTAAAATTAATTTGGCTCGTTTAATTTTCTTAAAATTTTGTCAAAGTATTCACTTTGATCCTTTAACAAAAATATAAAAATTTCAAAAATTTTGAACCAACCGTTTTATCAGAAAAAAAAATACACTAGTTATATAGCAGTTTCACAAACACTTATTCTCATCACTGAGAAGCTTAATATTCCATTATCTACGCAACGTTCAGTTGATTTTACAGAGTTATCTCCCTGTAGTGTTAGGTACCACCTTAAATTTAATTACCAGAACAGAAAGTAAAAACGGAATGCTACATCAGATCATACAGGCAAAGCATGGGCAAGTGATCTGTATTGTAATCCGATTGAAAAAAAAAATTTCTTTCAAAATGATATTTTATTGCCATTAAAATTTCCGTCATTGGATATAATGATTACTGATGTAACCGAATTCATTTTAGCTGTTTATGGTGGACATTAAAAATAAAAGAATACGATTTCGGTATAAAATTTAGTCATGACGTCACTCTTAACTTTTGTCTTCTCGGACGTATACCATCGGTTCATGCAAAAAAAATCATAAAAATTCGAGAAATCGTCAACTCACATACCTGTTATTTTTGCTAAAACACTGTGACCAGTATCCCTTTGTATAGAATATCCGCAACTTACCGTTTGTTTATACCATGGAAGATTAATATTGTTAATTTCACAACAAGGTTTATACTAATATTACAGCGGTAAAATATTGAAAAACAGAATCCTCGTCATTATTATAGATTGTACAAACCGTTTTATTACTCTTACACCCATGTGTCCATCTTTTTTCCTGAGATAGTCGATTAAATACCTGTCCAATAAAACATTTCTGAAACAAACGAACAAACATGACATCGAATTAGAAGTCAAAATAATTTACTATTAGTACACATATGTGCTTTGTAGACGGTGTGTACTAGTATTTAATATTGAAAATTCGCAGGTGACATATATTCAATAGTTTTCACGGTGCAAACTCTTTTGACACCACTGCTGGTATATCCACCAAGTTTGTGCTGTAGGTAAACATCCCCGCATCCAGTCCAACTAGACAAACTATGACAACAGTTTTAACAAGAAAATTACGCTCATGGAAAGCTTCGCCACTTAAGCTGATAAGAGATAAATGTTCACTACACTTAAAGGCTACCTCTACCCAAATCAAAGGAGTAGGTCCGGTAAGGGCCGATTTTGGCCTCAATTTTCAAGTTCATCTGACGAAATATTTTAGACACTTTTTAAACATTTAAGTGTCTATTTCAATTGATTTAATTAGTTTTTGTGAAAGATTTTCACTGACTTAGTCATTAAAAACGCTCCGATTCAAGCTTAAATATGAAAAATCTATCAAATTTTCCAAAAATCGTCACTTTTCAGACGGTTTTTGTCAAAAATGAAAGTGGCCGCATCCGTGTTCATCCTCAACCTTTATATATATTATGTATTATCGTCAAATACAACTTGCATTTCAATATTATGAATGAACACGAATGCGGCCACTTTCATTATAGACAGAAACCGTCCAAAATTTAACTAAAATGCTATTTTTGTAAAGATTTCAGTAATTTAGCATGACTTTATGATGCTAGTACCCGATATATGTGCATTGTATTGTCAAAAACAGCCCATATTTATGAAGCAGAATCATTCTACTTTCCAATCTAAGCTTCATGATTACATTATCACAATTTTGTAAAACTGCTATATTTTGGGGCCAAAAAGGGGTCTTACTGAACCTACTCCTTTAGATATGATATCTATACAGGTTTAACTATGCCTATCTATATTGTTCGCAGATGTCAATCTTGATAACAATGCTTTTTGAAAACGTTTATACAAACAAAGCAAGTAAACCAACCAAAGTCTTACTATACAAGCATTGGCAAATTACAAACAAATGTAGCTATTTAAGGAATAACTGTAATATTTGTTCTATCTATGAAGAAATAGCATCAAAAATTAGTTGCCCACTGAATAACCCGCGTAGTGGGTTATTTAAACGTGTGCGCCACATTTTTTTTATGTTATTTCGAATAGACAGATGAAATATTACAGTTATTTCTTATGATGTAATTCTAACTTCCATTTTAAACCGGAGTAAACCATGAAAACGCGTTATTTTCTTAGAAATGCATCTTTTTTCGAAACTAGGAAATATTTACGAGACCAAGCAACTAAAGCTATGTATAGTGTTATCAAGAAGAGCAGATTGAATCACTTATCGATCGAATGCCTACTAGATATGTTTGATAATAAAATTGAGAATGGAAATGGGGAATGTGTCAAAGAGACAACAACCCGACCAAATAAAAAACAACAGCAGAGGGTCACCAACAGGTCTTCAATGTAGCGAGAAATTCCCGCACCCGGAGGCGTCCTTCAGCTGGCCCCTAAACAAATATATACTAGTCCAGTGATAATGAACGCCATACTAATTTCCAAATTGTACACAAGAAACTAAAATTAAAATAATACAAGACTAACAAAGGCCAGAGGCTCCTGACTTGGGACAGGCGCAAAAATGCGGCGGGGTTAAACATGTTTGTGAGATCTCAACCCTCCCCCTATACCTCTAACCAATGTAGTAAAGTAAACGCATAACAATACGCACATTAAAATTCAGTTCAAGAGAAATCCGAGTCTGATGTCAGAAGATGTAACCAAAGAAAATAAACAAAATGACAATAATACATAAATAACAACAGACTACTAGCAGTTAACTGACATGCCAGCTCCAGACTTCAATTAAACTGACTGAAAGATTATGATTTCATCATATGAACATCAGGCACAATCCTTCCCGTTAGGGGTTTAGTATCATACCATCATAACATATATGAGAAGAACATAACCCGTGTCATGCCAACAACTGTTTTTAGAATAAATGTGTTTAGTTCCGATGCAAAGACCTTATCAGTGACTCAATATTAAAGCCAAAATATGCAATCTTTAATGACTTGACAACAGTATCGTAATTATATCCCTTCTTAATAAGTCTATTCAAAGGTTTTGTAAGTTTCTGAGGTGAATACTGACACATTTGTGCTTTATAAAGAATATTACCATAAAAAATTGGATGTGAAATACCTGAACGTATTAGAAGTCTGCATGTTGAGCTATATTTACGAATGATGTCTTTATACCGATGATAAAATTTAGTAAATGTTTTGACTAGTTTGTGATATCGAAAACCCTGGTGTAATAATTTTTCAGTAATACATAAATTTCTCTCGTTAAAATCTAAAACATTGTTACATACACGAGCGAATCGTACAAGTTGAGATATATAAACACCGTAAGATGGTGACAAGGGAACGTCACCATCTAAAAACGGATAATTAACGATAGGAAATGAAAAATCATCCCTTTTATCATAAATTTTAGTAAAGCTGTTGTACTATTCTTCTATACGGGGCTGGGGAATACGAAAAATTTTATATACTTGAGAGAGTGCATTTGAAATTCTGTAGACACATTCTAAAACTTAAAAGCTCGACTCCAAATTTTATGATTTATGGAGAACTTGGGAGATACCTCATTTCTCTATATGCTAAACTACGAATGGTCAACTTTTTGTGTCACCTTCTTGATAATACGAATGAAGATAAATTATCATGTATACTTTATAAATTATTATACATTAACTATAACAATTATGGTATTGGAAATAAATAGATGTTATGTATTGAGAAAATATTTGATGAATGTGGCATGTCAAATGTATGGCATTGGCAAGATTTTTTAAACAAAAAATGGATGAAATTAAGTATTGAGCAAATGCTTAAAGACCAATTTCGACAAGAGTGGTGTGCAGATTTACAGCAATCCTCAAAAAGTTAATGTTATAGAATTTTCAAGACTGAATTTAAATTTGAAAAGTATTTATCGATTTTGCCTTTTAATTTTTTATGTACTTTGTGTAAATTTAGATGCCAGTGGGGACGGGAAGGTGGCAAACTATCTCGAGATCGGAAAGGTCTTGTCATCTCTGCAGCTCACGAGATATTGCTGATGAATTTCACTACATTTTGTCATGCAATTTTTTTAACATTGAAAGAGAAAAATATTTACCACATTATTGTAAACAAAATGCTAAGATTATTAAATTTAGAAATGTATTCTCATCTGAAAATGTTGAAGAACTAGAAAATTGTGTAGATTTATAAGATACATATCATTGAAAGTCTGTTCTCCTGGTTAGAAGAACTTTAATAATATTATAATGTTATTTATTTTCACACATGCGAAACAAAATACGTATTAAATATGAACTGTTATTTTCTCTGTAGCTATGAACTAGTTTATGAGAATAAAATCATTCATTCATTCATTTAAAAAATGTTGATGATGTGACGTCACGCTCACATGACTAAATTATATCTATGAGCTGATAAACAAAACAACATCAGCCAATCAAAAGATGCGTTACATCCAAAATTAAATTATCAAGAAATAACATAAAAAATGTGGTACACGCTGAATAACGCGCGTAATGGGTTATTTAAACGTGTGCGCCACATTTTTTACGTTATTTCAAATAGACAGAATAACTGTTAAAAATATTCCTTTAAGTCCTATGATTTATTTCTGAAAAGGAGTAAATAATGATAAAAACGTTGATGACTTCGCGTTCACATGACATAATTGTGTCTCTGAGCTGATAGACAAAACGCTTTCAGCCAATCAGAAGACGTGTTACATTTAAAATTCTATCTAAAGCACAGACCTCGTCTTCGCCACATTGAACAATCTGGTCACAACTGTCAGCGGTCTGTGCTTCTTTACAACTGTAACATATCGGACCAGGATTGCTCAAAGCTGTTAATGTAAACATGAAAAGCTGTTAATGAAAACATGAAAAGTTGTTTAGGAACACACAAAAAGCTATTAACGTCATGAAAAGTTAGTAATGCAGGCATGTAAAAGTGTTACCCTAAATATGAAAAACTTTTAATGCATCCTTTTATGATCGGGATTTTTAAAAGCTATTTATGTTTACTTGGAAAGCTGTTAATATAGATATGAAATTTTATCATAAAAGACTGATAATGAAAACACGAAAAGCTGTTCAAGTAAAATGGAAAGCTGTAAAACCGAAAAGCTGTTACTAGTAGTGTAAACAAGAAGTGTAGATGTAATCATATAGGTTCAGTCTAGTATGATTTTTAATGTTAGTTTCTATTATATATTTCGGAGTTAAGTATGACGTCCCATTATCACTAAACTAGTACATATTTTTTTTGTTTACGGGCCATCTGACGCACGCCTTTGGGAGCGGAATTTTCTCGCTCTATTGAAGACCCATTGTTGGCATTCGGCAGTTTTCTGCTCTTTGGTCGGGTTGTTGTCTCTTTGACAATTTTATAAACACAGCTATGTTTAAATCTGTTAATGTAAACAACAAAAAGTTGTTTATGATAATGTAAACATGAATAGCTGTGACTAATGTCATTGACAAGTTGTCAAAGAAAATAACAACACTAAATGAGTGCAAACAAGACACGCTGTCAGAAAAACAACAACATTGGAATCGGCCTACTTCAAGTAACCTGTTATAACGGTACAATAGATATAAAGCAATACGTATAAAAAAGAGTGTGTAGTTCATGACTGGAAAGATTTCAAATCACGAAATAAATGATGATAAGGCCATAAAATTTATCAAAACGCTGTCATCATGCCAATTGCAGTCTCGTATATGAAAATGACCGCGAAATGCTTAATTATGACTCGTGTTTGGTCTGTTTTTTTTCTAATTTCTGGAGTATGACTGGTATACAGTTTCTTAATTCACTTACACAAAGATCCACAATATCCCCCGGTGTTACATATAGTACTACTATTACAGCAGTGCTCACACAACGTTGTTTCCCCGTCAGCATCTTGACGCTTTCCTATTATAGATGGCGGCAATGTGTGTCTGGCCATAATGGGCAATTGTGTCATATTAACCTCGTCTTGACGTTTGCCTATGATCGATGGAGGAAGTGTTTTACTATTTCCTACTGTTGTTGGACGAACAGTCTTTGGTAGCCCGGATATAGCTGCACATTTCTGAATTTTAACCAAATTTTGACAATTTATCAATAGATATTTCCTAGCTCATATGTACATTATTTAAACCAGTCAAACTTCTGTATTTAAAACAAGAAAAGTTAGCCGATACCAATGAACCAATTCAGAATACAATTTAAGATATTTATGCATCATATAATATTGTACCCGACAACACTAAAAATCATTTTAGAAAAAAAAAATGGGTACCAGTCTATACGCACTGTGTTATCTAAACATCCATCAGCATATCATGCTTTACCACACAACACTTCAAAACATCCACGATAAAAAAAAAAAGATGACTACAAGTCTTTACGTATTGTAAACATCCAACATTGTACATTATCGCACCGAGGGTACATTATCACATTGTGATTGGTTTAACGCCGTCACGTGGTGACCCCCTATGAGTTCGTAGGGGTCAGTAGCGAAACATATCTATAATAACGAGGTCCAATTTGTCAGCCGTCATCGGGTATAAAAACGACAAATCAAAGAATTCAACTTTATATATAGCTAATATAGGACAATGGTGGAGATTAAAAATTACACCATTCCAGACCCTTTTGTTTTCCACATAATTAATATTGCCAATAATTAACAAGTTCCGGGTCGAATCTTATACCGATACCAATAGTATATTCATCTGTTACCTATTACCTTATCTGTGCGCACCACCAAACGGTGTATTTAGGATTTTGCTATATACACGGGTCATAATCACAGGGCTGACACTATTAAATTCAATCATTGTATTTGTTAGCGGGCATGACGTTAAACAGCGAATCACAGAATTCAACTTTATTTATAACTTATATAGGACAATGCTGTTGATTAAATACTCCATTCCAGGACCTTTTGTTTTCCAAATAATTAATATTACCAATAATTGATAAGTACCAGGTCGACGGGTTCAAACAGAAAGATTTGAAAGCAGAAAAACTGTGTATCTTATAATCGGCATGACTTTATCAGATGACAATACCAATACCAAAATAAGGCTTACGCATAGTTATATACTTTAATTCAGTCAGGGACCCGCGATATCACGGGTGTGTTCCAGTAACTTATAATATTGTACCAGAAAACCAAAAAAAAAGAAGGTTAGTACCAGTCTATACGTACCGTATTATCTAAACATCCAACATCATACCATGTTGTACCGGAGGACGTCACATAACGTCTCAAGTAACATTGCTGAAATGAATCATTTTTGAAATAATATAAATATGGTGAAATCCTTAAATTTCGAATCCCGAGGCTGCATTTGTTATGTGATTAAAAGTTATGTATACGCGCTTTCTTGTTTTTGTGATACGTATATTATATTGAAAGAATTTTCCTTCGATAAATACGTCCGACTATCTTTAAACATGCGATGCTCGTATCTACTGCTTTTTTTTCTTGTTTTTTTTAGGGGGGAGGGGGGGCGGTATGTATGCATGTTCTATTTATCATCCCTTTAGTAGAAGCATCACAATTGGTTATGGTGTAAATAGGAAGACATTTAACACTGTATCGGTACAGATTTAATGTGAGCATTTGCCTATCAAGTTTCCGAGCCTGGCCGTGACGGGTCTTACTACCAGAAAGTTAACCTTCCCCAAAAAAGCAATAAGTACAGCACACATTTTTCCTTCACATTGTAATAAAATTCAATTACAATTGTCATCAACAACGCTCGTTAACATTTTGCATGTATCTGGCTTAAGACAGGAGCCTGTAATGCCGTTTGTCGTAGGTGCATGTCAGTTATTTTTTGTTTTTCATAAAGTAAGATAAAATAAAATTGTATTGAACAAATTAAGACCTTAAGGTGTTACCTAACACTACAGGGAGATAAATCAGCAGAACGTTTTAATGACGTTGCGTTCTTAAGGGAATATTAAGCTTTCCAATGATCAAAATAAGTGTTTGTCAAACTGCTATATAACCAGTGTAATTTTTCTGATTAAATGGTGGGTTCATTTTTTTTGGATTTTTTTTATATTTTTGTCAAAGGGTCAAAGTAATTACTTTGTCAAAATTTTAAGAAAATTAAACGAGCCAAATTAATTTTAGTGAAGGTGTTAGGTACCACCTTAAAGACAAATCCTTCTATTCAGATCTACCAATAATATCTTCTTTATATTTTATTTTTACTTTAGGCTAGGTAAAAGCTTAAACTGCTTTTTAGTTCGTTGTTTGATTGACAGTTGTTTCATTGGCAATGAGGGCCCTCATGGGGTTTTTGATTATGTGAT